>CAUYRH010015513.1:0-33585 GCA_963574655.1 Perodicticus potto | reverse complement strand
CCTTAATCATCAGAGAAATGCAAATCAAAACCATTTTGAAATATCATCTAACTCCAGTAAGATTAGCCCACATCACAAAATCCCAAAACCAGAGATGTTGGAGTGGATGTGGAGAAAAGGGAACACTTCTACATTGCTGGTCAGAATGCAAACTAATACGTTCCTTTTGGAAAGATGTTTGGAGAACATTTAGAGATCTAAAAATAAACCTACCATTCGAGCCTATAATTCCTTTACTAGGTATATATCTAGAAGACCAAAAATCACATTATTACAAAGATATTTGTACCAGAATGTTTATTACAGCCCAATTCATAATTGCTAAGTCATGGAAGAAGCCCAAGGGCCCATCAACACATGAATGGGTCAATAAATTGTAGTAAATGTACACCATGGAATATTATGCAGCCTTAAAGAAAGATGGAGATTTTACCTCTTTCATGTTTATACGGATGAAGCTGGAACATACTCTTCTTAGCAAAGTATCTCAAGAATGGAGGAAAAAGTATCCAATGTACTCAGGCTTACTATGAAACCAATTATAACTCAGGAAGGGGAAAGGAGGGGAGGGGATGTGAGAAGATGGGCAGAGGGACAGTAATTGGTGGGACCACACCTATGGTGCATCTTACAAGGGTACATGTGGAATTTAATAGCTGTAGAGCATAAATGTTTTAACACAATAACTAAGAAAATGCCGTGAAGGCTATGTTAACCAGTTTGATGAAAACATGTAAAATTGTATATAAAACCAGCACATTGTACCCCATGATTACATTAATGTACACAGCTATGATTTAATTAAAAAAAAAAAATGAATCAGGAGTTTCACCTCTCACCACTCACAAAAATTAATTCATCATAGATAAAAAGCTTAACCCTAAGGAACAAAACTATAATAACTTGAGAAAAAATGTTGGAAAACTCTTATAGATACTGACCTCAGGGAAATAATTTGAATACCTTTCTTAAATGCCTGCCTTCCCGTAGGGTATTAGCCTTCATTAAAGCCCATTCTTCAAATTTATACCCTACTTCACTGGCTCAATCTCCAAAATGTATTTGCTTTATTCTCCTTTTTTTTTGTTCTCCTGTTCTAAATTTTAGTGTAGTCAGAAATCATTGTAGCTCCTCCTCTCTTCCCTTTCAATAAGCTTTTTGGGGGTGAATATCAGGAAAAGTTTAAACTTCATTAAGATTTTATGTGATATACACCTGTTGGTGTTTCACAGCCCAGCTCTAAACACTTCTGAGTCTGGAGCTGGGCTGTGGAACTTCAGACTTTGATGGCCACCTGTCAGCCCCCTGTTCCCTTCCAGACCATGTTTGGGCCCTTCTCCTTGGAGAGTTCTTTGATTTTATTTATTATGTTTGCTTTTATTTTCTGTGCTTTGATGCCTATGTATCATTCATCCTGACATTCATAAATTTGCATCTAGCAGAGGATGTTAGATGACCTAACAAAAAATAGGTTTTATCTTTCTTCTTAAATGTATCCAGCTTGAGTGGACCCTTATGAGTAAGGAAAATTTGCAAAGAACCCAATATTAACAAGGATTGGGGAAGCATAAAATGAAATGGAGCCCGAGGAGAATGGAAAGATCAGGGCCATTATGGGCATCACTGTCAGGCATCAATTTACGTATAGCCAGAACATTGCTCATAAAGGGAGAGTGGATCCCCCAAGTGACCTTGACTTACAAGGTCAAATATGCTTCAGCTGGTGTTGCTTTCCTGCTAGGTTTTCTCAGAAAAGAAAAAGCAAGTATTTAAAAATCACCCTTAAGTGCAATGAATTTTAAAAAGTTATGATAAATAAATTAAAATTATGATTATGATCCATATTCAGCTCGGCAAAATAAAAATGCTTAGGTTAAATTCAAAGTATTTGATAAGTTTACATAATAAAGGAAAAGAGAAATAATTGACTTTATGTCTTTTTTTTCTTTTTCTTTTTTTTATTTCTTAAATCATAGCTGTGTACATTAGTGCAATCATGGGGTACAGTGTGTGGGCTTCATATACAATCTGAAATATTTTCATCCAACTGCTCGACATAACCTTCATGAGATTTTCTCATTTATTAGACTTTATGTCTTATATCCAAAGCAGATACAATAAATTACCTACAGTGAAATCTTCAGCCCTAGGAGTACATTTTATTGAAAAGGATTCTTTAAATTAGTTACTCAACCCAACAATGTTAACTAATAAAGGCTAATAAGTTATAATTGAGGCTATAAAAGCTTGTAAAAGAAGGGATAATTAATCAAATAATTTTCCCTCTAATAGTACAATTTAGCCAACACTAAAACAAAATAAAAATGGATGGTACCTGGCTTCAAATTATCATCATTCAATGGTCTTCTCTAAAAATCTCTAATTCCATACATTATTAAAACAATAATCACACTCAAGTGGCCTCAGAAAATTATTTTTCTGTTATACTTGGTCTAGATGGAATTTGCACTCACTATTAGAAACAAACATCTTTGCTTCCTATGATACCTGACTACTCTAGACAGAGCACATGTAGATAAGATCTTAGCACTAAGCTAATTGTCCTTCAGAATCCAGGTATGAGATGTTTCAATGGTATTCTTTCTACATAAAAATGTCCAAATGTTCATTAAATAACTCTTAATATTTGTTGGGTCAATTTTAATTTTTGAGGTGACATATTTGCATTCACAAGCTTCATTAAAATCTATTTATACAGTAAATAACAAGTTGGCTTATTATAAATGAGATCCACCTCAGCAACAAGTTGATGAGGCTGCACCATAAAATATACAACAAATACTTCCTTTAAAAATAATATGGGGATCCTTTCTGAATGAGGCCTTAGTCACCCTTCTTCACAGTTTTTAGACCTTAACTACCCCAAATGGCCACTGATTGCCCAGGGAATTCCAATGCAAGAAACTTCCTTTCTTCCACCTGCACATATATGTCATTGGAAGGATTGTTGGCCGCTTATTGAGTCTAAATGGAGACTGAAATTCACAGTTCTTAAACCAATGCCCCCATGGACTCATCTATGGGCCATGGACAGAGAAACAACTGGGTTGTTGTAGTCACAAAAGCCTCCTAGGTAAAATTAAAATGATATATTTGGTATTAAGTCAGAATTTGGCCACGTTTTGTATCCTTCTCCAGGAGGGAGTGGCTTTCCTGATCCCTTTCCCTCAGATTATGACTTCAGAGAAGGCCACCTCTCTGCTGGAGCTATTAGCCATTGTTGGAACAGTGCTCTTGGACCAGAATAAGCAAGAAAGAGTTTAAGACAGGAGAAATATGGCACTACCACCAAGTGATGGGGCTCTGGAGAACAAATGAGAAGAACTTTTAACATGATAAAATTCAGGAAAAAAGATTTCCACCATTCTGTGTTGTTTACGTCTTCTTCTTCTTCTTCTTTTCATTTTATTGTTGAGGATTCATTGAGGGTACAAGATGTGTCACATACTGAGACCCCATACCCCTCCCTCCTTTCCTCTCTCTGCTTTTCCCTTCTCCCAGCCCCTTCCTCCTTCTCTCTCTCTGCTCTCCCCTTTCCTCACCCGCCACTGTGTTATTAATTGTCATTAATTGTCCTTATCAAAATTGAATACATAGGATTCATGCTTCTCCATTCTTGTGATGCTTTACTAAGAATAATGTGTTGTCTACTTCTAAAATATCCTTTATCTCACTAGTATATATAAAAATATGCTGAACAAAACTACTAGAGAAAATACTTTGGGACTGGGCGCCTGTGGTTCAAGTGTCTATAGGGCCAGCCACATACACCTGAGCTGGCGGGTTCGAATCCAGCCTGGGCCCGCCAAACAACAATGATGGCTGCAACCAAAAAAATAGCTAGGCATTGTGGTGGCTGCCTGTAGTCCCATCTACTTCGGAGGCGGAGGGCAGGAGAATCACTTGAGCCCAGGATTTGGAGGTTGTGAGCTGTGATGCCACAGCACTCTACTGAGGGCAAAAACTTGAGGTTCTCTCTCAAAAAAAAAAAAAGAAAGAAAGAAAAGAAAGAAAAGAGAGAAAGAAAAGAAAAAAAGAAAATACTTTGGTATCATTTTCATAATGTATCAGTTTGTAAGTAACATTCCCACTTTTTTTCACAATTTTTATCTTTACTATTACAGACTTAATTGATATTTGCATTGTGTTGTAAGAGGATTCATTCACCTATTTAGGAAAAAAACAAACTTTTACTCAGGGAAGAAATATTAATCTTGATATTGAAGCTGTTTTGAGTATCATATTTTGTCTTGAATTTTTGTGCTTAGAACATGTTCTTTTAAAAGAATATACGTACAAGCACAGATAATTAGAACTATATATGTGCACAAGATATTTTAAAGACCATTCCAAGAATGAAAGAATATAAATCATTTTTCTCCAGTCAAATCTTAGTCAAATCAATGAAGTAAAAAACAATTTTCTGATCTGATATCTGTAATTTTGTATTGAAGTAGTGTTTACACTTAGTTACACTGCAATGAGCTCAGTTTTCCCTCCAAAATAATGAGTACCCTGCAGTGAGCTTTACTGAGTTGACATATGTTTACAATATGCATAACCAGATACATATATAAACATTTAGGACAACTGCAATTGGAGCATGGAGAGGAAAGAAAATGAAAAATAGTAGATTACTTCTTATTAAACTCATCCAGAAAGGGCATGCATTATACAAATTTAGGGTGCTTTTGCCACTAGATTAATGGAAATTTATTCACAGAATTTCCTTGAAACAGGAGCATAAACTATTTACATTTCTCATTTTATATACTATAAATTTATACATGTTGCTAAGTTATATTATACTTTAAAAAACTACAGCAAATTTTTAATAAGAAATGACCTTTTGATCGTGTTTTAATGTTTAGTTATAGGTAGAAAATCACAGTTTAGAATATTTATATCAAATTTTAAAAAGTTACCTTTCATGAAAAAAACAGAGACTATACTTGTTAATGTCTTTATGCTACAACTCTAATGTAGTCTGAAAATTCTACCTTTTTTTATTTAAAGGATTTCCAAAATAATTGTTCTATTGTAAATATCACCTTGATCAAGCCTCTTGATGTGGAAGAAATTTTCCATACCAGTTCTGGAAGTGAAACAATTCAGAGGATCATTTTAAAGATGACTTTAGCCATTTTTTTCCTAATAATTTTTTTAAAAACAGCTTTAAATTTTCTTCTCCCTTTAGTATTATCTATAGTATGTCAACCATTAGTTTCTTATGGAAAAGTTATCAAATGAATAGAGATAGATTCTATATAGACTATTTCTTTCCCAATTATGTTGTAGTCAAAGGAGTATTAGATATACAGAAACAACTGACGTGAGACGAACATATAATAAAAGATGTTTATGAGTACATTTCTATTTTTTCAAACCATGGGTAATACTTGCACTTTAAAATTAACCATCTGAAACTTCTCAACACCTATGTTGGCAGTGGGTTATCTCTGGAAAAGAAGGGCAGAAATGCTTTTCTAAGCACCTACAAATGGTTTCTCAGTTAAGAATATTAAATTGAAAACTTCCGGTTTTCTCAGTGCCTCCTCAAACACTAAAACCCTATCACTGACGCCTTTTTAGGTTATACTGATATATTTAAGTTCAAACATATTTGAAAAAAAAATTCCTTGGAGAGAACATTGTATATGCAGTGTTGTGAGTTGTGATAATATATTTTACCTGAGGAAATGACTTAATAGACTTTCCCTTAACTTTCATGTTTCAGCAACAACTTCTAAGTAAATCTTACATGTTAAAATTTTTCTGGAGAAGAAAGAAATGGTGTTTGTGAATTTCTGCTTGCATCAGAAGACATTTTAACATTATTCATGTGGAAAATATTTATGTGCATAAAACAAACAAATAAAATTAAGCCATGTTGTTTTAGTAACCACTTCAGTGTATTATACAACAGTTGTGTGGTAACTGAGGTATCCTGTGACAATTGTTTTTCCCAAACAGCTAAATATTTTCCATATACTGTTGCTTTTTCCAAATGAAAAATGCACACAGCTCTAGAAAGTTTTAGAAATAAAAACAAGTTTTGACCCCCAGATCAAACAATTTTATTAATATTCGGTAACATGAACATTGAAAAAACAGCATATTTTCTTCATTTTCCTGATGTATTTTATGTGAATAAAAAATTATCTATGTATTCAAAATAGATCTAACCTTGTAAAATTTTGTATGATTTTGTTAACCATAGATAACAGAAAAATACATAAAATAATGACTCACCACCTTCCTTAATGTCAATATACAAATTTAAAAAAATAAGCCTTTAGCCATTATAATGCTTAGTAAATAAACATCTTAGGAATTTTTTTACAAGTATGCTGACAAATGTAAATTTTAAGATAGAAATCTTCATATAACTAAATATGACTCACACATTTCTTCTAACCTTTTATTATATAGAAAAAGTGTCAACAAACCAGAGACTAATTGCAAACTCTGTAATTTGATTTACTCTTCAAAATTCACTATTCTATTTATTTACACACAAAATGATCAATAGTTTTTGTATAAGGAAATCACATACATTGTCCTTAACTAGGTATATTATCAACACACCCATATATGCTAGACCAAATGTGCAAAATTTCTTATTCTATTTTATGATAAATTTTTAGGGGGCATAAGTCAATGTATTTGACCAGTCTCACTGAACACTTTACCATATTTGGTACATGTGTGCATGGATTTTTCTCTTCTGACTTATTCATTCAACATATATCTGCTGAATAATATCTATGTGCCAGTGACATTGTGCTGTCTACAACAATGAAACAAACAGACATGATGCCTATAGCTATTCCTCATGGGGGTTGGGGATTAATAACTTGAATTCAGAGAAAAGAAAATAGAAATTGGATGGGGAGAAGATGGAATGGGATGATCTGTTTCTATTAAACCTATTTCAAATACACACTTCAGAAGGAAGCTTCTGTGCCTAGAGTTTTTTTTGTTTGTTTTTGTTTTGTAAATAGCCCCAAATTTGTTCAGCCTTTTAAGAATCAGTATGTTTTATTCCCATATAAAAGAGTTTGACTCTGGATATAAAGAATTCACACTTCTGCTTATGATTCTGAGTCTTTTCCAAATTCATGGAGTGGTCATAAGAAGCCATCCATTCTTATTACAGATATCCCTTTATAAGTCTATGAAACCATTGAAATGTCTCTTTTGAAGTATATGAACCTGGTTTGAATGCAGCAACCAACGTTATATGTTATTTTATTCTCATAAATACAATAAACTGAGCAATGTAGATCAAATAAATAGTTCTCTGCCTTTCTGTGAAATTCATACCAATAGATTTAAACTTCAAACATAATTCCTATGAAATACCAAAATACTTTCTCTTTTTAAAAACACTATTCATTAATATCTACTTTAACTTTAGGGGGAACACAATTTTTCTCCCAAATTTTTAAATATAAAATTTCTCTCATGAAATTATGAAGTGAGTTCCAGGAGATTATTCAATGTCATGGCATGTTCAGATAACGCAGCAAGTTCCATGTAAATCAACTGACTTCCAAAGTTCAGTTCCACCAAAACTATCATGTCTCATTTTGTTCACTAAGAGTTAGTGTCATGTTAGAGTGTATTTTGGGGTAATTTACTTTGCTAGAACTTCTAAAAGTGTGATTGGCACTTGACAATTCTCACAGGCTGGGACACATAGCCACTTGCAACCAGAACATTAGGGCCTTATCAAGACACTAACATATGAAGTGTGTATCACAATGAAGAGAAATTGTGTATTTTCTTAAAGCATTAATAAAAGGCTCATCAGCCTATCAGGTAAGTTCAAGGCCAAATCACTGCCACTATTCCTACTCATCTTTTCATTTTTAAGAACTACCACTTTGATCCAATCAATCTATTCGAAAGAGTTCTTAGTTACAGGGAAGAAAAAACATTGTGAGTACTATAATAAGTAGAAAGGAAATTTATGAAAAGGATATTGGATAGTTGCAAAATCAGAGAAGGTTGGAAAGTCAGTCTGAGAGTTCTTTTGCTTGGACTGGGTCCCAGTTCCATCCTGCAGCCAGGCTTTCCTTATAGCTGCTGCTGTAAATGATCATCGAATTCTGAAGCTTTAACTGCTGGCCACAGACCATGGGTGCACCACCAGCACTGCAACCACTCCTATCCCAGGACCCTGCATTTGGTACAGCTGTGCTACCTCTACTGAGACTTCATGATAGCTTCCTTCCTCTCCATCAATTATCTCCTTACTCCAGTCTGGGCAAGTGTTGTGCTTAGCAGAGCCTTGGTCAAGCACCTATATTATGCCAGTAAGTGTTTCTGGAAAAACACATTTACATCACTGCCATCATCTAGTTTGGAATTTCCTCAGCAGAGGTTAGAACTGGGGTAGCCAAAAAGACTGTTATAATATCCACAACATCACCCCAAAATTTTCCCTAAAATTTGAGTATAATTTAAGATGCCGATAAAAATTTAAAAAACTCTACTAGAGAATGTTTGTTTATAAGTGATTTAGGAAGGGGAAAGAAGTCAATTGAAATCTAAACAGGTCTTTTTATCCAAGAATTTAGATCAAGATTACATCTTAGTTTCATTTAGAAATGAACCAACTTATACTTGATTTGTTTGCCCACCTGATTGCTATTTGCCATGCCACAAAGTTGTACATATCATGCACTATATTTTATGATATGTCATAATTTAACTTCTGGAGATGAAAAGTTTACATTCTTGAAAACCATTACTTGAATAATGGTTACTAAGTAATAGTAAAAAGTAGTCAGCTAAGCAAGATATGAACTGATTTGAGGTGGCAAATTATAAGTATTACTGTTATTTCAGCTGAATGTATAAAGTATCTCATATATATTTGTCATATTAAGACTAAAAGCCTTTTGATAGAGTTTTTGGAAGTCATTTGCCCATAGATTTCCCTTAGACAGCCAAAACGGAAGAGTTTAACCAATTTGCTCTTTTGAATTGACATACTTTACCAATGGCCCCTGCTATGAAGGAAATTGACTAGACTGCAAAATCTACTGTCACAGCAAGGGCCAAAGGTAGATCACCTCATTATCAGAGAGTGCCTCCTGCTAGCTGTGAGCCAGTATGAGAAGAAAATAAGACATGAGAGCAGAAAATAAACAAGAACAATAAATCTCAAATACACAGCTATAATAAACGTCTATGTGCTTTTAATATTTAAATTGTGCCTCACGGGAAAGACGTTGGCACTTAATTACAACTTGATATTCTATTTGTTTGGGATTTGATTCCAATAGTTTTATAGAAACTTATGTCCACTGTTTTTAGGGAGTCTATTTTTTAATTTAAAATTTGATTATAATGTTAAATATCAATATTAGATCTCTAAATGATAATAACTGTAATGCTACCATTCATTAATTGAAAAAACACCTAAAGAAAGAAAGCAAAAATAGACTTTCAAGTAAAATTTTTGTGTTAATTTGTCTCAAGATTTCCATTCATTTATTTATTCATATCACTATGACTCTGACATTGGGACTTGCATTTATTTTATAATTATGCTGTTTCTATATTTGGAATGCCTATTTTTGTCTGTGGCTATTTGGCACACATATGGATCTATACATCATTACAAATCTCTGCCTCTCCAAGTTCCTGAGGTTGGTTTAGGAACTACTGTTTAAAATTGTAAGTAGTTTTCTTGTCTATTCTGAATCACAAACATTCACAACAACAAGAATATTTATCCTTTTCTAATATCGGTAACAAATCATACTATACAACATTCATGAAATAGAAATAAAGAAAACATGATCTGGAATGCGTTCTTATATGAATTTTATTAAATTTTAAGGGAAGTTTTCATGAGAACACTTTCATGATTTTCTATTATAAATGTTAATTGTTAGAATCTATGTTGCTAAAAGACATCTTTTCTTTATATTTTTTACATACATATATGTTTATTAGTTTTCCACTTTTTGCCTTCACAGAATCAAAAAGGCTTAAAATTTAATAACAATAACAATGTTTAAGATAAGGACTAGAAACAAAAACCTTGTAAAGAATGAACGAAAATAAATACATTCAGAAAAGAAATCAGATGATTGCTGCATTGAAATATTAAGCAATAACAATAATGCAAAGAAAGTAACTTTCACATTGTCGGATAAGAGTATGTCTTTTACAGAATGCTTTGACTCTGAGGTTCAGTAAGGAGTCATCGGTTAACTTATTATTATTTTTCCAAAGTCTCAAAAAATAGACAACTAATATTTATAAATTAAAGTAAAAGATAATTTCAAAAATCAGATCGTGCCAAGTCTTACAGACAACAGGAAAAGGAGAAATGCTTCAGAATCATTCTACTTAATCTGAATACAACTGATAGTAAAATTGGAGAAAATATATTATTACAAAGGGGAAATTACAAATATATTCCACTTATAAATGAGGATGCAACATCCTAAACAACATATTAACAAGTTGAATTAAAAAGTAATGCTTAAGTAATGTACTTTGGTCAAAATTAAATCCAGTTTATGTGAGAATTAGTCACTATTTGAAACAGAAAATTTTAAATTGGAAAGGTAAAAAGAACTTTTTCAAAGTTTGACTTTCCTCTTTTATAATACAACCATATATTTGTCTTTTTTGTCCTTCATATGAAAACAATAATTCCAGTTGCTTTGTTTTTTCATCTTTGAGAGTTTGCTTCTTGTACATGAGTTGGTGCTGTGCAAATTCCTATCCTATGCAGAGTTCACATTTCAGGAAGAAGTTTATGGGGCTAAAAGTAGTGAGATGTGGTAGGTTGACAGGAAAGACGCCATCTTTATCATATGAGGGAAGATGGTGGGTTTCAATGATGTAATCTCTGACCCATATGTTGCTCATCAGCTAACCGCTTATCAGTAAGAACACTGGACAGTAATGGGTGCCTTGCCCAGATTTGGGTAAAATGGCTTGGAATCTTCTTTAGTTTACTGATAGAGCTTCCCAGATTTTATCATGTGAAGAGAAGTTGGGAACTAATACAATTATTTGTTCTTACTTTACTATTTATATATGTGTCAGTATACTAGGGAGTCATTTAAATTTAGTTATTGATCTCTACTTAAAAGTGATGTATCTTAGGGGCAGGACACAATTATAAGAGAGACTTTATCTAACAAACGCAATCAGTGTAAACTAATCCTTTGTACCTTCAATGAATCCCAAATAATTAAAAACAAGTGATATAAATATCAATGCTTTTATTTCCAATTATTTGTATTTGATGTCTGAAATTTGTTTAATGCCTAAATCATTGTACAGGAAAATATGTACCTACAGTCAGTCACCCATGGGAATATTTTTCCCTTTCAATTTCTAATATAGTTAAACATCTGCTGAACAATTGATTTAGTTCTGCCTTACTTGTAACTTGTTTTTCTCTCCTTCTTGTTGTGACCCATTCATTTATGTATTCTATTCATTCACTTAGTGAATTCCAGGCTCTGTGAAAGAGGCTAAGAATACGTGGAAGACAAAGATAGGCAAGGTTCATAGTCAGCTGGCCCTCTGTGTCTGTGGGTTCCACATGCACGAATTCAACCAACCACAAATCAAAAGTATTTTTTGAAATATTAATAAATAAATAAAAATAATAATACAAATAAAATATGTGGCATAACAACTACTTATGTAACATAATCAGGCATTATTAGTCATCTAGAGATGATTTAAAGTACAGTCACACTTCACATAACAACATTTTAGTCAATGATGGACCAAATATGCAACAGGGATCCCATAAGATTATAGTGGCGCTGAAAAATTCCCACTGCCTAGTGATGTCAGGCCATTGTAACATGGCAGCACAATGTGTGACTCTCAAGTTTGTGGCGATGCTGATGTAATGAAGCCTACTGTGCTGCTAGTTGTATGAAAGTCAGATGCAATTGTACACAGTATGTGCAATACATAATACTTGACAATGATAACAAACGATGATGTTACTGGCTTATGTATTTACTATACTATATTTTTTATAAATATTTCACAGGGTGCTCCTTCTACTTACTAAACTTACTAAGAAATGAAGTTAACTATAAAACAGCGTCAGTCAGATCCTTCAGGAGGTATTAAGGCATTGTTATCACAGGAGGTGACAGCTCCATGGCATGTTCAATTCTTCCACCAGTGGGACAAAATGAGGAGGTAGATGGTGGTGACACTGATGATCCTGACCCTCAGTGGGCCTAAGCTAATGCGTGTGTTTTTATCTTACTTTTTAACAATAAAATTTTAAAAACAAAAACAAAATTAAATACAAAGAAGCTTATAGAATAAGGATATAAAAAAAGAAAATATTTTTATACCGTACCATATAACCGTACCATGTGCTTATATTTTGACCTAAGTATTATCAAAAAAGAGTCAAAATTTAACAACATTTAAAACCTTATAAAGTAAAATAATTATAGTCAGTTTTAGTTAATTGATTATTATTTTATGAATTTAGTGTGGCCTGAGCGCAGTGTTTGTAAAGTCCATGGCTTCCCTATTCAGTGCATACTCACTCACCACTCCCTCACTGACTCACCCAGAGCAACTTCAGTCCTGCAAGCTCTGTTCATGGTAAGTGGCCTACTTGAGGGTACCATTTTTATCTTTCATATTGTGTTTCTGCTGTATCTTTAGATATATGTGTAGTCTAGCACATTTATAGTCTAGCAGCAATAGGTGATAACCCATAGCCCAGGTGTGTAGTAGGCTACACCATCTAGGTATGTGCAGGTACCTGCACTATATGATGCTTACACAACAATGAAATTATCTAGTGACACATTTCTCAGAATGTATCACTATCATGAAGTGACAACTGACTTCATATAGGAAGTGTGCTTGGGTTATATGCAAATACTACTCCATCTTTATAGCAGGGACTTGAGCATTCACAGATTTTGGTATCCTCAAGAGTCCTGAAACCAATCCCCTAGAGGAGACTATATATATATTCTGCCAGGAAAGCCACATTGGAAGCATCCATTGGTCACGTGACGTAAGGACCTCAGGGCACTCACGTGTGTACTGATTCCACTCAGATTCCCTCTAACCCTCGTGCCTTTATTTTCCTTTACCCAGCTGCTCTCCTATACTTGACTTTTCTTTTATCTTGCAATATTTTATTTGTATTTAAAAACTATCTAAAATCCTCTTTGGAAGAAGGCAGAATATAAATGAACTAGCAGTTCTTATTTTACAGTGTAATTCAGCTATTGTAGCCAAAGCATTTTGTTAAAAATCCTAATAAAACACTCCATTCAAGAACCCTTTCAAAGCATGTTGTAGGTAGATATGTGCATTGGGTAAAACCTACATGGCTCATCAGCCTAGATCCTAGTTCTCAGAGTGGAAAAAATCAGATGAACAGCCGTCTTACAGGGATGTTTCTCAAATTAAATAACAGATATCTCTCTTTTAAAAAACAATTATCATAAGCCTTTCATTATTGATTTATTTTTATTATAATGCTACTTAAATATGTAAAATTGTAAGATGACATATAAACTCCTTACACTTACTATACAACTATAAAGCCAAAACAGATTGACAACAAGCAAAGCTACAAAACTAAGATATTCAAGTCAGTAATTTTAATGCAATTGGAGAAGGCCGTTTTGCTGAAATTAAATTTCAAGCATAGCCTCACATCCAATTTTTATATATTTTTAGTTCCTTTTTTGTGACTTCTACTAATGTGACTTCAATAACTAACAACTAGTTACCTAAGAGTATTTTTTCAAGGCAATATTAACATTTTCAAGACTTTGTTTTCTAGTTCAAGAAATTTCCCCTCGTACGTAAACAAAATTGTCAATGAGAAATCCACAAATGTCGAACTTTAAAAGTAGTTCAGTAAAACAGTCTTGTATTCCTGAAGGTAAAGTGAATACGATGATGTAATTGGAACATGCATTAAATGGATAAGAAATCCAATTACTGCTTGAATAGGAACAGAAAAATGTGTTAGTGTATATTTACTATTATGCTTGCTGCTAATGAATTTTGCAAGTTGGTACCTACAACAATGGTCTCTGCTAACAAGAGGAATACACATCAACTGCAATGGAACGGATTCTTTTGAATGTAAAACTTTGACCATGGGATAAATGAATCAACTCTCTCAGCAGTTTCCTCTTTTCAAACTCCTGCAAAATTTTTTCCATATAGCATCCTCAGTGGGAGTACAAGTATTGTGTGGATGTACCCAGAGTTCCATGTCATTCTGATAATATTGATCCTTTTCTAACATTACCATTGGCATGGAAATATAATATCACATCTCCCCACCCCCCAAAAAGAAGCAGCAGCTCCCAAGCCTCTGAGAAAACATTTGCAGCCCACAGGTTGAGAAGTACCTCTGAATAGAAAGAAGGCTTCGATATTAGGCAGACCCCCGTGAGACAGAACAGGAGTGCCACAGGGTTGGGAAGAGAGGCCATCTCCAAGTCCCAACAGCAGGTTTCTTTACGTTCTTTTCTTCCTCACTAGTCACCCATCAGCTCCAGTCCCAGATGCAGAGGAGTCCTTGTCCACCTTTCTAGGTGGGAGTGACAAAGAGAAGGCAGAGGAAATCTGGAGCATTGCTTTTCTTATTTTCTGGTGCACACAAGTCCTCATAGCTCTTGCTCAAATGCAGATTCTGACTCAGGACATCTGGAGTGGGTCCTGAGACATTGCGATTCTAACAAGCTCCCAGGTGATATAGCTGATGTCACTGGTTCACGGCTCACCAATGGAGAAGCCTGAGACTACAGGCCTGCTGGTTTCCCTTCTAGAATCAGCCTTAGAGGAGGCAAACTTTTCTTCTTTTTAGAAAAATTTCCTTAACCTTACATCTTATTTGAGACAAAGACATTTTGGCTTCTATGAAATAGAGCAGGGACTTACTGAGTATATTAAACAGATTACAAGATTCTTATTTGAGTCCAAGAGAAAGCAAAGTTTCACCGGGTCTAAAGGATATTTATTTACATTACAGAAATTTTTCATACCACTAGTTGGCATACAGTTTCAATCAGATTAACAGCCAAAGAATCAACATATCAAACTCTAAAAGCCTTGCTTTAATTATAAGTATGCTTAGCAGTAAATCAATAAATCAAATAATTTAGAAGTGAGTTGAGTGATCTATTTTCTTTTGGTGGTTGGAGTTCAGTGAATGCCCAACGCTTGAGGGTACCCTTATATCAGCCTGTTCCCATAGTGATATTCATGGCTAGAAAATACTTTGATCTTTAATTAAATGCTACCTATTATTGGAAGAAACTCATGACAAAACTATCTCTTTCATGTTAAGCCTATGAAAATCTTATACCACTATAAATGCAAATCTAACTCACAGTGGTTTTAGCAGATGGTGGATTATTTTGCTTTTCACATAACAAGAAGGCTGGAGGTTGGTGACTTAGTACAGTGGCTGGGTGATGTTGAGGTCACTGTCTTAACAATTTCCCTGGTCTTTTTCTCAGCATCACACAATGGTTGCCTCTGTTTCAGATGTTAAGTTTGCATTTAAGTCAGAAAGAAGGGGCTTAAGGACACCCTCTTATTCATTGGTTTAGCCAGGAAAACCAACATTTCCCAGAAATCTCCAGCAGACTTCTGCCTGTTAACATGACATTAGCCAAAACTATGTCACGTGACTACTCCCGCTCACCCCCTACCAAGGGGGCCAGGGAGAACAGTTTGGAAATAGATTAACCATACAATTATTTTTATACCTCAAACACCCATTTAACTGAAAAACAGAATATCGTTTACCTCTTTTTTTATAATACCTCTCTAGGCAGAAATTGTGAGTTTTAAAAAGTATAGGAGATACGTGAAATTCCTGAAAGGGACCTCGGAATGTCTAGAGACTTCTGGTTATGAAAAGTGAAAGGTATTACCCAAAACTTCTTCTAAGAACATATGAAGCTGTCTTAAAGTAAAAAGGTCGTATGGTTGTCAACAATAGTCATTGAGGCATGTTTGATGGTGTTATCTCCCAAAATCCTCCACCAAGACTGCTGAATTTATCAGAGAAGGTTCTCCTTCCCTTATGCAGAGCCAACTCAGAGTTTTCATGAGGAAAGCTTCCAGAAATGCAGTGCATTGCCATAGGACAAAGCACCTTCCCCTGGGTCTCTGGTCCTTCTCTGGTCTCATCACAGCCAGCCGCTCCTCCTAGTGGACCCATGTACCGTGGAGACCTTGGTACAGCAGAATTTCCCCTTCCTGCATGTCCTGGTAAGACAATCTCTTTAAGGAACCCAGAAAGGATGTTGAACAGATGGCAGCAGTTATTCAGTTTTTAATTCCTTGACCTCCTCTTTATTATGATGCTTTGACATGATAAAAACAGTTCTCAGCATTAAACTCTGTGTATTTGATATATTTTGAAACTTGCCATGGAGTCTTGGCTTTAACTGTCCTTAATCTTAATTCTTTTTATAAATACCAAAGTTCTTAGTGACTATTCTTAAGGAAGGAGTCATTTGGCTTCTATGCATTTGTCTGTGTGAAGAGTATTCTGTTTTCGAGATTTACTAGGAGTTCTGCATTTCTTATCTTCTTATAGAACTAAGAAGTTGTATGGCTGCTGTTATGATATTAGGCTAACACATAAATATATTTCTTAGTTTATCTGTACTTTAGGTGGTGCGATAAGAAATGCAAGAGTTCTAGATCACAATGGCTGCCCTGGTCCCTCCCAGCCCCAGTTGTCAGCCTCAAACAAGATAGAAAATATTTAACCATATGTCAAGCCTTCTTTTCACTGTGTCTAGGACCTACATCACTAAAAAAGTACTGGACTATAATACACAAAAATTTAATTTCACTAGAAAGAGAAGGTCTTTTAATATATATATGAATATATAACAGAATCTTTTTTAGATTTATTAGTTTTTTTAGAGACAGGGTCTCACTGTTACCTAGACTGGAGTGCAGCGGCCCAATAATAGCTCACTGTAACCTAGAATTTGGGGATTCATATGATTCTCCTGCCTCAGCCTCCTGAGTAGCTGGGATGACCGGCAAGTGCCATCAAACCTGGCTACATTAAAAAAAATATTTGGTAGAGACAGGCTATTGCTATGTTGCACAAGCTGTTCACAAACTTGTTTTGATAGGTTGTTCTTCCAGAAATATCTGTGATAGGGAAAAGAATTTAAGATAGCACTCTGAATGGAAAGAGTTCAGCTCTTCAGACACCTGGGTAAAAAGGATTTTAAGTAAGGATTCCTATTTGGCACTCTTAAATCATACTGTGTAAGAGGGTCCAAGTCTGCCTGCTTTACCAGTCTTTATAAGGCTTGGCTCCACCCACAGGGATGATTGCAAATACGTTCCCATGAGGGAAACTACCCCAGACTTGCAGGGAAACAGCCTTGAAGGAGGAGGTGAGAAGCTCTGAAGAGAAACTGAACCTGCTTCTCAGTTTTCCCTGAATGCAACCCCCATAGTTCTTTTCACTAAATATTTTTGGAGAGTGAAGACTATAATTTCTGAGGAAAAAATTATGAACTAAAAGTCATATTTCATCTCAACTCTCTCATATAGTAAACAAACAAAGAGCAGATTTGAGGGAAGAAACTCAACCTTTCTGATTTACTTGGATGAAACAAAATGTCCCTATTCCATAAATGCTTGTGATGGTGAAGGTGGTGAAAATAGGAGCACTTCTTTCTACACAGAAAGCATTTCATTAGCAAATGAATTGCAAAGAATATGACCCAGATACTTAAAGATGCAAAGAAACTTAGGGGAGTAGCAAGATATTTGGAAATGATGAAAATTGCATGACTGCTTAAATGCATACAGCAGCAAAAATATACCCTTGCTGTTTGGAGCAACAAACAGAACGTGTCAGCTTATGGAACAAGGAAATGATGGGTCTCTAAACACACTCCTTTGATGAGCTACAGCTGGTTACTCCGTTTTGGGTGTGGCATTTCAATGTCTTTTTATGTGTGCACTCAGCTACAATGTGCCAAGAGCTGTGTGTACACCAACTGCTGAGGCTTGGGTGGTTTTTTTTCCCCTTAAACCAATTATGGCCCCCAGAGCTCCTAGGAGTCATGAAATCCTAATCTTTGCATTGGAGAAGACTTGAAAATGCTTTAGGGAGGTGGTTCCTAATCTTTTTAATCATGAGAATCCCTTTCAACCTTAAAAAAAAAAAAAAAGCCTTCAAGAACTTCCACAGGAGGCTGCATTTTAAATATATGTGCTTTGAGAAAATGCAAAATGGCAAAAGACTTTTATAAATTCAGTGACATTCATAATTAATTTGTCCTTCATTGATCATAATAGCTTTTACATAATTTGAAAGGAATAGTATATATACTTGCCAGCTATATTAGACATATTTTTCATTCCAAAGCAACAATTCACAGACCCCTTGTAAGAACTTCACCACTCCATCACTGGCTGTCTTTTATTCGCAAATTGAGAGAACCTGATCAAACAAATTGCCCTTTTGCGAGGCTACAAGGATCCTGCCAAGTTATTGTCCAGCCCGTACTTGAAATAGTTCAGTGACAGGGAACTTACTACTCAGAAAGTCTTTGAATCATTCTGCACATGTTAGACTAGTAGACTTCCTTATCTTGAACTCAAGTTCTTGTTACTTATCTAATTTGCTTCAACGATTTTGTTCTTTCTTTTTTGAGACCGAGTCTCACTATGTCGCCCTTAGTAGATTGCTGTGGCATCACAGCTCACAGCAACCTTGGGCTTAAGGGATTCTCTTGCCTCAGTCTCCCAAGTAACTGGGACTACAGGCACCCGCCACAGCACCCAGCTGTTTTGTCATTGTTGTTTGGCAGGCCCGGGTTGGGATCGAACCCGCCAGTTCCAGTGTATGTGGCTGGAGCCCTAGCCACTGAGCTACAGGCACCGAGCCATGCTTCTAACGATTTCCTTAAATCTTGCACACAGATCCAGCCCTTCTTCCAGAAGATGACCTTTCAAAAATTGTAGACAGCATTGAAGCTTTCTAAGCTGTCTCTTCTCCAAGCTAAACTCACCCAGCACCATGCAGCTTTTCTGAGTGAGTGCTTTCTCAGAATTGTAAAGTTTTAATCTTTGAATGTCCTGGGATGGTACTGCCTCTGAATCGAATCCTCCCCTCTTCCACTGTCTTCTTTGACCCTTTTGATTTCACTCTGCTGTAATAAGGCATTTTTTCCTCTGGATTGTTGGGCACCACACCAGAAAGGGAGCCATTCAAGTGCTGCCACATGAGGGTAGAAAACAGGTAAGATTCTGGTTTTCTGTAACTCAGAACAAGAATATCTTACGACTTCCATTTCCAATCTCATGTACCTCAATGGTGCAGTATGCAGAGGGGTGTGTAGCTGGATGGCGGGGCTGGGATTGGGGTTGTGGGATCTGAGTTCAAGTGCATCCAGATGCTGCTGCCATGACCTTGGGAAATGTCCCTAACTGCTCTGAGTCTGTTTCGTCATCTGTGTAATTAATACAGTGACTCTGATGCCATTATTTGCGTAACAGCAGCTTAGTATTTACTGCACATTTGCTCTCCCTTAATTCTCTGCCTACCTCCCGGTGTTCCTCCTAAGTCACAGTGAGGAGGCAGAGACTGAGCTTGATCCACCCAACCCACTTCCATGGGCCCTCAGTGTAGTGTTCTCTTGTCAGACCACTTGTTTTTGCATTCCCCGATGCTCCAGTTTGTACTTTTATCATTTTTCTTTAATCTCCCATGTCTCACCACCTACCTTACAGAAACAATACATTCTCTTTAAAAGAAAATGGAGGCTGTTTGGTCTAAATTTTTTCAACTTTCTTCCCCTCCATCATCAAAATGAACAATGCCTTTCTCCATCCATCCCTTCTTCCAGTCTTAGAGGAAGCTTCCTGCCTCAGTCTTTCCAGAGCTAATCCATCCCCTGGGGCCTTGATCCTTGATTTATCACTCATCTCCTCTCTCTTTGCTGGCAAATCTCTGATTTATGTGCATGCTTAATTTCCTCCATGCCTAAATAAACGTACCACCTTTTGATGGCTCCCCTCAACCTGTTCCCCGTCCTGTCATTGCTCTTGATCAGACTGGGGGCTCCCATCTCTCAGTCTGTTGAAGTCCGGAAGACTGGGCTTTTGCTCCTCAGTTCTGACCCATCCCCCTTTCCCATGCTGTGGTCTCCCTGGGAGACCTGTGTCCTTGCCAGTCTCAGGCTTGACTGTGTCCCTGGACACACTGCCCGAGGACAGATGCCTCAGACATGGTGCAGAATGTCATGGAGGAAAGAACAAGGGCTTTGAGGTCCCACAGTTGTGGGTTCAATTTCTGCTATGACACTTTGCCAGATTTGGGCTCTATGAGCCACAGTTTCCTCATTTTTAAACTGTACCTTGCAAAGTCGTTCTGATGCACAAACAAGACCGTGAATGTGAAGCTGCCGAAAAAGCACTTAAGAAACGGGAGCTTTTGTTGGAACTTTTTCCGACTTCAAAAAAAAACTGACGACAACACCTCACACCAGTCTGTGGTCCATCCCAGCTCTCCCCCTGTCGACTGTTTATACAACTGAGGCTGAGCCGTTGTGCTCCCTTCTCCCCCAGCTGATGTGCACAAATGTGTCTAAGGAGCCGCTCCCTCTGTACCCTGCACCCTTTCTCTCCCACACAACTGGGATCTGTCAGCTGAGCCACAGCTTCTGCTCTGTCCGAGTAAGTGGACACCCCTCCCAACACACACACACACATGCACATTCAGCTTTGTAACACATACTGTCTCAAACCTTGGCTCTGGTCACGACTTGTTGATTTGATCCTTAGAACCTGACCTGCCCTCTTGAAGGTCCAAGTCCATTCTTTAAGGCACTCAGCCTGTTTCACATCTCTCTGCCACACATCGGTCTGCAGACTGGTTCTTAAAATTTCTCCTGTTGGCCAAGCACAGTGGCTGGCTCATGCCTGTCCTGCTAGCACTCTCGGAAGCTGAGGTGGGTGGATTGCTTGAGCTCAGGAGTTCAAAACCAGCCTGAGCCAGAGTGAGACCTTGTCTCTGCTAAAAATAGAAAAACTAGCCAGTGTTGTGGCAGGTGCCTGTAGTCCCAGCTACTAGGAAGGCTGAGGCATCAGGATCACTTGAACCCAGGAGTTTGAGGTTGCTGTGAGCTATGACACCATTGCACTCTACTCAGGGTGACAGAGTGAGACTCTGTCTCTAAAACAAAAAGCAAAAGAAAACAAACTCTCCTATTGTCTTGAATGATTTTCCCCAAACTCCTTCCTTTAGCTGCATCTTCTGATGCCTGCTACCCCCATAGCTCCTTTGTTCTTTTTTACTGCTTTCTCATGCACTTTAACAAACTTTAGCCAGTACCTGCATGCTAGTGACTTCCAAGTTGCTGTGACACCAGTCCAGACCCTGCCTAGCTGGACCCGCTGCCTGAGCGGGTGCACCGTGTCTGCACCTCCCTAGCTCCATCCGCACATTTCTAACTGCCTGCCACACATCTGACAGCATCTTGCCCCTTCCTTCCTTCTGTGTCTTCTTGGAGAATGGGACCACCACCCACCTGTCTGCTCTCAAAGGAGAAAATTCACTTACACCAGCTGCCCCCTTGACCCTCTGCCCCAGTCCCACTCCTCTCATTTCTATTTTCTCCTCTTTCCCATCATTTCATCGATTTTACTTTTTTCTCAGCATTTTACTACGCTTGGTTCAAAGGCTCACAGTGTTTTCTCCAAGCAGACTGGCCTTCCTTTTTATTCACACTGGAGCCAGAGATCTCCTTTTAAAATGGACAATTCATGTCGCCCCCTTGCCTTTGGCAAGCATCCTTTGCCAAAATCACCGGTGGGCATTCTGCGCCCACCACAGTTGGGCTCCAATTTGTTCCTTCACGTTCACCCCTTGCTGAACGTCCCTTGGATCCAGGCTGAGTGGTTTGTGGCCTGTGTTTAGTTTGCAATTTCAGCTCATTAACTGATCATTTTCACTCACAGGCCCTTTCTTCTGCCAAGTAACCCAATTCTGCTTGAATTGTTTAGCATATCTAGGTGATGCTATCACAGAAAATTTCTTCCAGTGGATATTTTAGTCATCAAATGACATAAACACTCTATACAATAATCTCAGAGCTTATAAAATGTTGGAGGAAACCTATAACCATCTGATATCTCAGAAATGTTTAAAAGAATTACATCATATGGCATAAGCAGAGATTCTGAAAACTTTTTCCAGTTAGCATTGAACATTTATTCATCAAAGCTAAGAGAAGGAAATAGCGCAGATAGCTCACAGCATTAAGTACAGAAATACATATATTTTCTTGCTTTTTTTCTATCTTGCAGAGTGACTTTTCTAAGAAAGCTTTCATTAGGTTGATAAAAAATAATTCCTAATCCCAGATATCAAGCAGTTAATGCTAAATTGGGGAATGACCCGAAAGTATTGACTTTTAGGCTGGCCAGGAAATCACATTTGTTACAGATAATGTGAATTTGCAATTATAATTTGGACTGAGAGAGGGTTTCTCTGTTCCCACTGTGCTGTTGATTTGCTTATGTTTTATGCAACCATGTCTTCTGTCCTAGCCAAAGATCGTCACTAATGCTACAGCAGCGAGCCACTCCCTGATACGTACTCTGTCCTGCTAGTACAGATGATTTCTAGTTTCTTCATCGTTATGTATGGGTCCTATGTAGAGCACATTCATACACCAGAATCTACAAAACACAGTCATTGTGGAAATGAGAGGTCATTCTATTTTTACTCACTTTCACTTTAATTGCAAATTGTTAGTGCAGGAATTTCCACAAAAGGGTTATACAAGCATGCCCAAATTGCTTGAAATATTTTCCACTTCTATGACTTCCCATGGGAAAAGCCACTAGGTTGCGTTTGTGGCATTTCAGTTGGTTGGAGCAGCCTAATTGGGATTTAGGAGCTTTAAGCTGCTTGGGTTTACAGATGGACATCCAGGAACTCTTGTCTCCATTGCCTACCCAAAATCTGGAAATGTGTGAGTTGCTTATGTAAAATACAGCCTAAATGATGGCAGCTGGCTTCCAACTTTATTTATTTGTTCAACACCCCACTTTTATATTTTATTCTTTAAAAGGACTTAAAAAAAAAGATTTGTACATGGCTAGAAATTTTATCAGGAAGTAAAATATGCTATGTGTTCTCAAAAAATGGGTTCACATCCTAGATGTGAGAATTATACTCTTAAGAACAGGTAACTTTCCTGCCCCAGCTGTCAGAGCCACCTACTTGCGAACACAGGGCCTTCTCAAAGCGGGGCAATAATGCCAAACAATTAATTAAAGCTCAGAGGAAAATGGTAGTTTAAGGTGTATAGAGACTGGAGAAGTAAAACTCTTACTGAAATCTTGCTTTAACTCTCTCTAGTGGTCTTTCTTACGCAACCCCATCCATGCGCCCATGCAAATTTCATTTGTCCTAGTTTTCAATTTCTGTTGTCTAACGTCAAATGTAATTTAAATCAGGAAGGGAAAAAAAACCCAAAGTAAGCAATTCTTTGCTTGCCTCTTAAACTTTAGTGTGCATATAATTTGCTAGAGGATCTTGTTAGAATGCATGTGAGGCCTGGGAAGCTGCATTTACTTCGGACTCCCAGGTGCTTTGATGTTGCTGATCCTTGACCAGAATTGCAGGAGTGGGGATTTAGACTCTTAGATACTCTCCCTGATGTGAATTTGGACTTCAGTTTTTCAAGATCCCTGTGTAAACTTGTCATCACCTGGCCTGCTTGGTGAGTGGCATAACCCAGACATATCTTGCCCGCTTTACCTCTTCTCAAATCCATCTTTCTCCTCGGCCTTGCTATTCCCTCTGGAATCCTGAAGGAAGCATGTCAGTGTGTGGGATGCTGACAGATCATATAAGGAATATGTCCACAATATAGTCCGTCCTGACAATTTTAAAAACAAAGTGACACACATCTTTTCTTTCCATTTTAATTGAGCTGTTGTGTAGCAGCTCACTGTTTGGAAAAATGCACTGGGCAGGTAGGAATGCGTCAAAAACTCCCTGTGGGTCTTAAGCTTCTCAGTAAAAAATGACAAGGTTGAATTTGATTATCTCTAAAGCCCCTTCCTGCTCTAATTCTTTGAAGTTTTGAGTTGGTCATTTAATCATCCTTATGAATACTTTTCTGCTCCAACCAATGATTGCTCTTTCAGAAAGGTAGTTCTGTTAATGTTGAGCCCTGTTGAACTGGTCACCAAGAGCACATTACTCAGCCCATAAGAATAGCATGATGACATTGTATCTTCCTTAGTGTAGGTCTGTATGTCTGTGGCTGGATTCTGAATGTCTGGGTGCAGGCACATTATTGGGGAAAGGAGACAGCTAGGGAGGCTTGTGCTGAGTTACCAAGACCACAGGGTTGGCTAGGTTAGGCAAGCCTTTACCTAAAGCATCTAAAGTCAGCCTAAACTAAAACAGGAAGCAGGAAATGAATCCAAGAACTGAAGCCAGGGATGAAAGCTGGAGTACTGTACTGTTGAAGGAGTGAGGTGAAACCACAGAAACCAAGAAGATGAGTGACTACGTGAATACCATGGAATTCAGCCATTAAAAAAAGATGGAGACTGTACTTTTGTACTTACCTGGATGGAGTTGAAGAACATTCTTCTTAGGAAAGTATCGCAAAAATGAGAAAGCAAGTATCCAATGTGTCCAATAGATAACTACATCCCCACATGAGAAAACAAACAAATAAACCACTGAATTCAAGTAGGGGGAGGGGGGAGAAGGGAGAAGAGGGAGAGGAGGAGGGGGTGCGAATGGTGAGCTCTCACCTAATGTGCACAATGTAAGGGTATACAGCACACACCCTGGGTAAAGGACTTAACTATAACTTGAACTTTACCTAACCAATGCAAACAATGTAACCCAATAATTTATACCTGAAATATATTTTTAAAAAGAAAGAAAATGAGTTGTGATCAGAACCTGGAGGTTTGGGAACAGGGCAGGAAGCAGAAGTTGAAAGGAAGCGACATGAAAGGTGCTGGATGGAGATAGTAACATATTTTAGGGAGTGGGGACTGACTTTTGAGTTGCGAGATTAAAGGAGCTACTCAGGGCTGGTCGGAGAGCTTTGTGAGGGACGAAACTCTGCTTTATTCCTTCTTTTGCTGAGTCTCTCAAACAAGTGCCTGATACAGTAAAAGAATTAACAAATGAATGTATTAATGAAAGAAACTATTTTTGGACCACATAATTTATCCACATCCTTCATATCCATTCTCTTCATTTTCTTTGCCACCATACAAATTAATAACCTCATTATTTCTAAAGCAAACCAAATTTTTAAACCAAACCAATTCTTTAATTTCTCCCAAGTTCAATTGATATTATAGACTGAAGCTGGTTTAGAGTTCTTGTTAGTGACTTCGTTATTGGCATATTCCATTCCATTAAAGAAAGTAAGCTCCTTAATGTCAGGGACAGTGACCTACCAAGTTTTGTATGCACAATATAGCTAGCACTCAATAAATATTTGCTGAAGTGACTCACCTTTGTTCACATGTGTAGTCACTTTAAGAATTTGTTATTTTGAACATTTAAAGCAATCTTTCTTTCTGTATTTATTCTCCTAAAACCAGACACCTGAGAATTCGATGTGAATAAAATGTTCTTATAAAATCCAGCTCACATTAACTTTCATATTAACTATTACTTTAAGGTTAAGCTTGAATTGTTTCTTTCTTTTTTTTTTTTTTCTACGAAAGGTCTTTATTGGTGGGGGATGCTGCAGAGCAGCACTAAGGAGGAGAGAAAAGAGAGAGAGAGAGAGAGAAAGGGAGAGAAAGAAGGGGGACAAGAGAAGAGAAGAGAGAGAAAGAGGGCGGGGGACAGAGTAGAGAGGAAAGAGAAAGAGAGCTTGAATTGTTTCTTAAGCTAAGAAACCCTTCTGTAAAGCAGCGGTTCTTTTTCTAACGTAGCAGATCTTTAAGAGCCATGGGAACCTCTTCTCCCCAAATGCACCTATGCACACATGCGCAGTTTTCAATATGATCTCAGGGGCTCAGGAATTCCCTAAATCCCATGCAAGCTCCTAAAGGTGATGAAAGAAAGTCAAGCCTGGAACTTTTGCTGGAGAAGAATCAGAGTCTTCCACAGCTAAAAGGCCCTCCTCTCTCCCTACTCTGCACCCCTTCCCCCAGTCCTGTCACCTAGCATTTAGGAATGCAGAGGACCAATCCATCAGTACCCATTCTGAGTTGGAAACAGAAAACAGGAGGCAGGGCACAGTATGTTTCATGCCTTTGTCAACAATGGTCTTTATTATGGGATCATGGAAAACAAGAAAGGATTGGCTGATGTGACCATTCTTAAAGCAGAAAAATAGGCAGGTACTTCTGTAATTGCCAGCTGATGAAAGAGCACACATAATTACCCTCCATGCAGCTCTGGTGGCCCCTGGGAGCTTCTAACAGTCCTTGGAGATGTTGACAATAAGGATTGGTTCTGAGCTTGAGGAACGTTCTCTCTCTCTCTCTCTCTCTCTCTCTCTCTTTCAAGATCCCTTTCCTCATTCTTTCATCTTCAAAATGGTATGTGGATCTGACATATGAGGGAAGGCTGTTGGGAGAGGAGGGATTGGGTCCTTTAAAATAAAGTCAAATGTTGATTCTAGTTTAATCTCCAACAGCTTTATTCCAGAAATAAGGGCTTCCAAGTTTCTGTTTCAAGAAGAGATATTTCAATATCCTTTGCAATTTTGAAAAAAGAAATTTCAAGAGAGAAGAGAAGAGAACAGAAAAATCTGGTGAGATCTTAGAATTCACTCACCCTTTCACACTCTTTTTCTCGTCATTGCTTTCCCTGGGTAATCTGCCATCTTAAAGTGATAGATTAGCAGAATTCATCTAATATTTGGAACAGGATCCTTGATCTCTTTGCAGGGTTCAAGTAACCTTTCCTGAACCCCACCTATAAGGGTCATGATTGATTTCTCAATGTTGAGAGACAAAGTTTGACAAGTAGCATGTTGATGCATCAACAGCACGGCCATTGATTACCAGCTATGGAAGAAAATCATGTTTTAATAGATATTGTCAGTTTTCACTTAATGTTACCAGAATATGTATAATTATGAGACAAGAATAGTATGTGAAGAAATCAATCATTCTGCCGCAGGCTTTACCTTCAGTCAATTCAAAATAGGAGGGGAGGAGGAGGAGCAAGATGGCAGCCAAGTAACAGCTTCCTTGCAACTGGGCACGGTGAGATTTGGGAGAGAAGACTCCAGGCATTTCTGGATGGTGGGATCTGCCCAGAAATATCCCTTTGGGGACATAGGGAGTCAGCAAGAGACTTCTGGACCCCTTGACAAGGACAAAAGCAGTGGAGAACTGGCAAGTGGTTGCGTGTGTTCTTTTGGTCTAATCCCGCCAGCAGCTGTAAGTACAGCAGCAGTGAGATTGCAAAGGGCCTTACCTAAGAACTGTTTGGGGTATTTTTGGATTTGGCACTCAGTTGAACTACCTTGTGAGAACTTGGGCGAGAGTGTGGAGGACTTTAAGCATTGTCTCGGGCCCTGGACTGCACCACTGAGCCACACAGAGCTAATAGCGTTTGGCTGTGGGCCGCTTGGAGCCATTGTGGGAGAATTAACCTGGCAAGCTCCGCCCTCAGGGTTGAAGATCAAGGATGGGGCGGGAGCAAGTAATCTAGTGACTGAACAGCCTAAAGGTGGGGACTGAGATGCCTTACAGCCTTAGCCCTCAGGGGCATAGAGTGAGACTGGTTTGGGCACACTGGGTAAGCAAGCAACCACTTCAGGAGTGATCCCAGTGACAAGTGCTTTCCTGGAAAAGCTTCTACTTAGTCAAGGTTATCAGTTTAAAGTGCCCTTTAAGTGGGCTGAGGAGAGCTTTAGGCTCTTCCCCCTGCAGGGTTTGAGAAATCAGCACAGGCTTCCAGTCTTCATCTTGTATAGCTAGATCAGCATTGTGATTAACATCTCATACCCCAGAAGATCACCTGTTGCCCAGACAATATTCTGCAAGATATATATACTGCTTTGTTTTTGATTTTGGGGTTTTTTTTCTTTTCTTTTTCTTCTTTATTTTCTTAATTTCAACATTTTCCCTCTATAATTTTCTTTTTTCTTTCTTTCTTTTCTTTCTTCATTTTTCTATTTCAATATAATTTTCCACTGTTGCCTTCTTTAACAATTAGAACTTCATTTTCACTAGTGTTTCTACCCTTATTATTTGTTTTTTTCCCCCAATTTTATTCCATAAAGTTTTCTGTCTGCTTGTTTTGGTTTGATTTATAGCATTTTTGCCTTTCCTCTTTACTTGGTGGAGGTGGGGTGCTGTGTCTGAATGGGCTGGCAAAGAGCTGCTGACCTCGAGGGAACCACCCAACCTGTCACCCACAGAGGTTGGGGATTTTTAAGGTTGAGCCAACCTTAAGTAAGTTGAGTATCCCTACTGTACACCTATATTGCTCCTGTCTCCCATTTTCTGTGCCTCTCTTCTTTTTGTCAATATTCCCTTTTACTCACCCCCTCTCCTTTCTCTTTTTTCTTTTCTTTTTTTTTTTTTTTTTTTTGCAGTTTTTGGCCATGGCTGGGTTTGAACCTGCCACCTCTGGTGTATGGGGCCGGAGCCCTACTCCTTTGAGCCACAGGCACTGCCCTCTTTCTTTTTTTAAAATCCATTTTCCCTTCTTGCTCTTCAATCTTCTCATCCTTCTAGTCCTGTACCAAAAGGACTCATTGAAACCCTAGGTCAGAGGCATGGTAACTTAAAGAGCAAAAGGAAGTGAAAGGAAAATTAGGGCAAGGAAACAGGTAAAAGAAAACACTCATGAGGAAGAATCAGCAGAAAAATCCTGGCAACATGAAAAACCAGTCCAGAACAACCCCCTGAAGGGACCATGAGGAAGCTACTACAGAGGAGTATAAAGAAATGTGAGAAATGACAGAAAAGGAATTTAGAATAATTTGAAATGGTGAATGATGATGAAAACAATGAAGGAAATGATGGAAATAATGAAGGAAACTGCTGATAAAGTGGAAAATAACCAAAAGGAAATCCAAAAACAGAATCAATGAAGAGATGAACGAAATTAAGAATATAGAAAGGATATAGCAGAGCTGAAGGAACTGAAGCAGTCAATTAGGGGACTTAAAGATGAAATAGAAAGTATCAATAACAGATTAGACCATGCAGAAGAAAGAATCTCAGAGGTAGAAGACAAAGCTCTTGAGATAATCCAGATAGTTAAAGAGGCAGAAAAGAAGAGAGAGAAAGCAGAATGTTCACTGACAGAATTATGGAATTTTATGGAGCATTCAAACATAGGAGTTATAGGTATCCCAGAAGGGGAAGAAGAATACCCCAGGGGAATGGAAGCCATACTAGAGAATATTATAAATGAAAATTTCCCAAATACCACCAAAGATTCTGACACACTCCCTTTAGAAGGATATCAGACCCCAGGTCACCTCAGCTCTAACCAAGCTTCTCCAAGACACACTGTGATGAACCTGTCCAAAGTCAAGACAAAAGAAAAGATTCTTTAAGCTGCCACCAGTAAGTGCCAGTTGACTTACAGGGACAAATCCATCAGGGTGACTGCAGACTTCTCTAAAGAAACTTTTCAAGCAAGAAAACAATGGTCATTTACCTTTAATCTACTTCAACAGAACAATTTCCAGCCCAGAATTCTATATCCTGCTAAGCTAAGTTTTAAAATTGACAGAGAAATCAAGTCATGTACTGATATGCAAACATTAAGGAAATTCGCCACAACAAGACGAGCTCTACAGGAAATACTTCAACCTGTTCTACACACTGATCATCAGAATAGATCAAGAGCAAAGTAAGAACTCAGAAATTAAAAGACAGAACACAGTGATGCAAAAGATAAAACTAAGCAATGGACTCTCACAAAATAAGATGAACAGAACACTATCACACTTATCAATTATGTCAATAAATGTTAATGGCTTGAATTCCTCACTAAAGAGGCATAGATTGGCTGACTGGATTAAAAAACACAAGCCATACATTTACTGTCTGCAGGAAACACACTTAGCTTCAAAAGACAAATTAAAAATCTGAGTCAAGGGTTGGAATACAATTTTTCAGGCAAACGGAATTCAGAAGAAAAGAGGAGTTGCAATCTTATTTTCAGATACATATGGATTTAAAGCAACTAAAGTCAAAAAAGACAAAGATGGTCACTTTATATTGGTCAAGGGAAAAGTACAACAATAAGATGTTTCAATTCTAAGTATTTATGCACCCAATTTAAATGCTCCCAGATTCTTGGAACAGACCTTACTCAGTCTGAGCAATATGATATCCTATAATACCATAATAACAGGGGACTTTAACACTTCTCTTACAGAGCTGGACAGATCCTCTAAACAGAAATTAAAGAAAGATATAAGGGACTTAAATGAGACCCTAGAACAAGTGTGCTTGATAGACACATATACAACACTCCATCCCACAGATAAAGAATATACATTTTTCTCATCGGCCCATGGAACATTCTCCAAAATTGATCATACCCTGGGACACAAAACAAACCTTAACAGAAAGAAAAAAATTGAAATTTTACCTTGTATCTTCTCAGACCACAAGGCACTAAAGGTGGAACTCAACTCCTACAAAAATGTTCAACCCCACACAAAGGCATGGAAATTAAACAACCTTCTGTTGAATGACAGTTGGGTGCAGAAAGAAAGAAAACAGGAAATCATTAATTTCCTTGAGCATAACAACGATGACACAAACTACCAAAACCTGTGGGATACTACAAAAACAGTTCTGAGAGGAAAATTTATCACTTTACATGCCTATATTTGAAAAACAGAAAGAGACCACATCAACAAACTCACAAGCCATCTTATGGAATTGGAAAAAGAAGAACAATCTAAGCCTAATCCCAGTGGAAGAAAAGAAATATTCAAAATTAAATCAGAGATCAATGAAATTGAAAACAAAAGAATCATTCAGAAAATTAATGAAACAAGGAGTTGGTTTTTGAAAAAATAAATAAAATAGATAAACCTTTGACCAAACTAACTAGAAATAGAAAAGTAAAATCTCTAGTAACCTCAATCAGAAATGATAAAGGGGAAATAAAAACTGATGTCACAGAGATACAAGAGATCATCTCTGAATACTACCAGAAACTCTGTGCCCAGAAATTTGGCAATGTGAAGGAAATGGATCAATATTTGGAATCACACCCTCTCCCTAGACTTAGCCAGGAAGAAATAGAGCTCCTGAACAGACCAATTTCAAGCACTGAGATCAAAGAAACAATACAAAATCTTCCAACAACAACAAAAATGCCCTGGTCCAGATGGCTTCACACCAGAATTCTATCAAACCTTCAAAGAAGAGCTTATTCCCATACCGCAGAAATTATTCCAAAAAATTGAGGACAACACATTCTACGGAGCAAACATCACCCTGATACCAAAACCAGGAAAAGACCCAACTAAAAAGGAGAATTTCAGATCAATTTCACTCATGAATATAGAGGCAAACATTCTCAACAAAATCCTAGCCAATAGATTACAGCTTATCATCAAAAAAGTCATACATCATGATCAAGCCGGTTTCATCCCAGGGATGCAAGGCTGGTTTAACATATGCAATTCCATAAATGTTATCCACCATACCAACAGAAGCAAAAACAAGGAACATATGATCCTCTCAATAGATGTAGAAAAAGCATTCGATAAAATCCCAGCATCCTTTTCTAATTAGAACACTGAAGAGTATAGGCATAGGTGGCACATTTCTGAAACTGATTGAAGCTATCTATGACAAACACACAGCTAATATTTTACTGAATGGAGTAAAACTGAAAGTTTTTCCTCTGAGAACTGGAACCAGACAAGGTTGTCCTCTGTCACCATTACTATTCAACATAATGGTGGAAGTTCTAGCCAATACAATTAGGCAAGACAAGGAAATAAGGGCATCCAAATGGGAGCAGAGGAGGTCAAACTCCCCCTCTTTGCTGACAATATGATCTTATACTTAGAGAACCCCAAAGATTCAACCACAAGACTCCTGGAAGTCATCAAAAAATACAGTAATGTTTCAGGATATAAAATCAATGCCCACAAGTCAGTAGCCTTTGCATATGCCAATAACTGCCAAGATTAGAGGCTAATTAAGGACACAAATCCCTTCACTATAGCTTCAAAGAAAAGAAATACCTAGGAATATACCTAACAAAAGAGGTGAAGGACCTCTATAAAGAAAATTATGAAACCCTAAGAAAGAAAATAGCAGAGTATATTAACAAATGGAGGAACATACAATGCTCATGGCTGGGAATAATCAACATTGTTAAAATGTCTATACTTGCCAAGGCAATCTACCAATTCAATGCCATCCCCTATTAAAATACCAACATTGTACTTTCAAGACTTGGAAAAAAGGATTCTGCATTTTCTATGGAACCAGAAAAAACTCTGTATAGCTAAGGCAGTTCTTAGAAATATAAACAAAGCCATGGGCATCAGCATACCAGATTTTAGGCTGTACTACAAAGCCATGGTGGTCAAGAAATAATGGTACTGGCACAAAAATAGAGACATAGACATTTGGAATCGAATAGAAAACCAGGAAATGAAACTAACGTCTTACAACCACCTAACCTTCAATAAACCAAACAAGAACATACACTGGAGGAAAGAGTCCCTATTCAATAAATGGTTCTGGGAGAACTTGATATCCACATGTAAAGGACTGAAACTGGATCCACACCTTTCTCCACTCACAAAAATTGATTCAAGTTGGATAAAGGACTTAAATTTAAGGCACAAAACAACAAAAATCCTCAAAGAAAGCATAGGAAAAATACTGGAAGATATAGGCCCGGGGAAAGACTTCATGAAGAAGACTGCTGTGGCAATTGAGACACCAACAAAAATAAACAAATGGCACTTAATTAAACTGAAAAGCTTCTGTACAGCTAAGGAGACAACAACCAATGCATATAGACAACCTACACAATGGGAAAGGATATTTGCATATTTTGAATCAGACAAAAGCTTGATAACTAGCATCTATAGAGAACTCAAATTAATCCACATGAAAAAAAGCCAAAAATCTTATATATCAATGGGAAAGAGACATGAATAGAACCTTCTCTAAAGAAGACAGGTGAATGGCTAACAAACATGTGAAAAAATGCTCATCATCCCTAATTATTAGAGAAATGCAAATCAAAACCACCCTGAGATACCATCTAACCCCAGCAAAAATGGCCCACATCACAAAATCTCAAAACTGCAGTTGCAGGCATGGATGTGGAGAGAAGGGAACACTTTTACATTGCTGGCAGGACTGCAAACTAATACAACCTTTTTGGAAGGAAATATGGAGAAACCTCAAAGAACTCAAGCTAGACCTCCCATTTGATCCTGCAATCCCATTACTGGGCATCTGCCCAGAAGGAAAAAAATCCTTTTTTCATTAGGACACTTGCACTAGACTGTTTATCGCAGTTCAATTTACAATTGCCAAAAT
>CAUYRH010015511.1:0-13409 GCA_963574655.1 Perodicticus potto | reverse complement strand
ACGGCTGCAACCAAAAAATGGCCGGGCGTTGTGGCAGGCGCCTGTAGTCCCAGCTACTTGGGAGGCGGAGGCAGGAGACTCGCTTGAGCCCAGGAATTGGAGGTTGCTGTGAGCTGTGATGCCACGGCACTCTACCCAGGGTGACAGTTTGAGGCTCTGTCTCAAAAAAAAAGAGAGATAGACTTGGAGGTATTTATGAGATAGAAAATGTATTTTCCTATAGGGTCTGAACCTCACCTGGGGGAAGGGGGTAGAGTACCATACCTTCAGTTAGGGATTATCCTCTGTCAACTGGATGTGTTTACAACACATTTAAGGATAGAGGGAAAGGGGATTTAATCATGTGAAGAAGTGTTGTTTGTACAGGATTATGAACTGAGAACTGCTACCTTTGTGTATAGTCTCATGCTTATACTCTTACTTGTCTTTACTTCTCTACTCCAGGTTCCTTGGGAGGAACTCAAGGTGTCCAGGCTGAGACTAGGGGGTAATGACGGTGTGAGTTCTTGATGGTGTGAGACCACGCCAGAGCCAGGAAATGGCTACAGCCTTGGAACCAGAGGACCAGGATCTTTGGGAAGAAGAGGGGATTCTGATGGTAAAACTGGAAGATGATTTCACCTGTAGGCCAGAGTCAGCCTTACAGAGGGATGACCCTGTGCTGGAAACCTCCCACCAGAATTTCCGATGTTTTCGCTACCAGGAAGCAGCAAGCCCTCGAGAAGCTCTAATCAGACTCCGGGAACTTTGTCATCAGTGGTTGAGGCCTGAGAGGCGGACAAAGGAGCAGATCCTTGAGCTGCTTGTACTAGAGCAATTTCTTACCGTCCTTCCTGGAGAACTGCAGAGCTGGGTGCGGGGCCAAAGGCCAGAAAGTGGTGAAGAGGCTGTGACGCTGGTGGAGGGTTTGCAGAGACAGCCCAGGAGACCAAGGCGGTGGGTGAGGAGGGGAGTCCTGATCTGTGTGATGTGGAGGGGGACTATCTGCTGGAAGGCTGGATTGGGGGAGGGTTTACAGGACCCCCATGAATTATTCTTTCAATATAATGGGCTCTGTCCTTGGGCCATTCCTAGGTCTGTGAGCCCTGTGGGTCAGGTGTGTGTGTGTGAATGTGACCTCCTGGTTTGGGAAACGCCTGCCTCAGGATCATCAGGGGCCTCAGGCACCCAAGGGATCAGGCTCTAGTTTTGTTGTCTTTTCATGTTGAGCCTTAGGCTACTGGAGAGGAGAATTTGTGACTTCCCCAAAGGTTTTCACAGACACCCCCACCCTCAGTCACAGATCTCCCTTCTAGGATGGTAAGCTAGGGAGGCAGCGGGGATTGCTGCAGGGGGGAGAGATGGAGGTGGGAGGAGGCTGCCTCAGAGCCTGGGTGGCAGGGCAAGGACTGAGGGAAGTGAAGAAGTGGTGGTACCACGTGTCTCCTGCCTTGTCCTGATGATGATAACCGTCAGCAACTCTTTGCATGCCCTGGAGTTTCCCCTCCTCATCTGGGTCCCTCTGGGAGTTTTTCTCTTGGCAATTTCTCCTAAAATAAGCCCTGCTAACAACCAAGAATTTACCTCAACTCTATGGTGACTGGAAATTGGAATTATTCCCAGGTGACTGTCCATGTTCACGGCCAAGAGGTCCTATCAGAGGAGACAGTGCATCTAGGAGCAGAGCCCGAGTCACCTGCTGAGCTGCAGGATCCTGTGCAGACCTTGACCCCTGAGCACTCCCATGAGGAAGCCACACACAACCCAGATCTGGGGGTACCAGCACAGCAGAGCCTGGGCCAGGACGAGGAGCTCCAGCTGCTGCAGGAGAGCGGTGGGAAGCCTTGGCAGGAAGCAGGAATGGTGGCAGAGAGAAGAGGCTGGGTAGATGGTAATTGGAAGAAATCACAGGGTCCAGGATGTCAAGAAGAGATAGTCCCAGCCACTCTCTGTAAACAGGGCCAAGCGAAGATAGTGATATCCTTGGTGGTTCTCTTGGCATTTTAATGGTCTTCTAGGTGGTTAGGTTGGGGTGACTTAAGCTGCCCTTGGGCTAGTTTCTTGATTGCCTTAGTAGGGAGGGTAGGGCCACCTTCCTACCAGTGATGATGGGGGACGCTGTGCTTTTGCTGACTGTCAGTTGCACTACATACCAGTGATCTGTGCCTCCTTTTGTTCTTAGAGGTTCCAGTGCCCCAGGGCCCAGACCTGCCTTCAGAGAGGAGCTCTGGAGACCCAGAGATGGTTGCCTTCCTTACTGCTCTATCACAGGTACACCCTAGTTCCCTCCACATATCACAGAGAATTTGTCTAAAGAACCATTGTCATTAGCCATGTGCTAAGTAGGTCAGACAGGATGCAAATCTACATTCTTCTTTTGCCAGTTGTAAGTTCTGAGTTCTGTGGGTGCCTGGAAGGGGAAGAAGTTATAATAGTCTCTGTCAGATCTGCAAGCTCCAAAGCCTCTTTATTTACCATTGACCAGAAGGACTAACAAAATGGGATTATTTTCTAACACTCTAGTACAACCTTCGAGTTTGTTTTTATAAGGTAGGAATTTGATGATATTTGTAAGAATGAATGACTGTACTGCAATGACATTTACAAAGTATTCATTATGTTCAAAGTCCTGAAACTGTTACATGGCTGCAGAAAAAGCTATGTGATTTTAGGCTTGTAGTCTGGCTGAGGGGAAAAGTCCTATATTTGTTTTACAGTGTGTTAATGATAAAGGTGATTAGAGTCAGTTCCTAGGAAAGATGAAGTTTTAAAGAAATGTATTAACACTAAAGTGTTAAATAAGGAGTTGAATGATGACTTTTAAGATCTTTCTTAAAGGGAATGCACAGATTCCTGGAGAAGGAGTCCAAAAAGCCCATTCAAGTTCCTTTCATCTCTTGCATGGATTCTCCCTGTGTGTATGATAAAACATGAAGCTACGTAAGCATCACATTTTAATTAAATCCTTGTATTTTTTCAGGGACTGGTAACTGTGAAGGATGTGGCCGTATGCTTCTCCCAGGACCAGTGGAGTGATCTGGATCCAACACAGAAAGAATTCTATGGAGAATATGTCTTGGAAGAAGACTGTGGAATTGTGGTCTCTCTATGTAAGGAATTTCAAGTGTTATAGAACATTCTGAGCATAGACATTTCTCCTGCTGGAAATTTGGGGAGCACTTAGACCTTAGATTGTTTGATTAAACTTCTCTTATGCCTCCCTACCACCAGTGAAATTGAGGGATTAGTTGAAGAAGGTAGTATCTGTCCAAGTTAAAGAGAAGAGAAAATGCTTGGAAATGGAAACCTCTAATAAGGAAATAAACTTAGTGTAGAAATATTTGAGATACATACATGAGTTTTGAAAAAAGTAGTAAGAGTTGGAGATGGCTTAGCACCTGTAGCTCACTGGTTAGGGTGCCAGCCACATAAACCAGGGCCAGTAGGTTCAAACCTGGCCTGGGCCTGCTTAACAATAATGACAAGAATAACAACAACAACAAAAAAGCCAGGCATTGTGGTGGGTGCCTGTAGTCCCAGCTACTTGGGAATCACTTGAGCCTAAGAGTTGGAGGTTGCCGTGAGCTGTGACGCCACGGCACTCTACCAAGGGCAACATAGGGAGACTCTGTCTCAAAAAAAAAAAAATTGGAGATGATCTGTTTCTTGAATAGGGGAAAAGAGGATAAGGTCCACATTGGTGTAATTATTAAGTTCCAGGTGAAAGATACAAGAAAGGCAAGAGATAGGCAGTGCTTGCTTAAAAGTACTCAAGCTGAAAAGACCAAAGATTTGATTGATTGACCTGGCTATGTATTTGTTCTCCATATGTACAACTTACCAAATCAAAAAGATTACTTAACACAAGAAATTGCTGAATGAGTCATGATCTATTTCTCTCTCTTGCGCAGCATTTCCAATCCCAAGACCTGATGAGATCTCCCAGGTTAGAGAGGAAGAGTCTTGGGTCCCAGATTTCCAAGAGCCTCAGGAAACTCAAGAGCCAGAAATTCTGAATTTTACCTATACAGGTGAGGAATGACAGAAGGGCTTTCCCCCTGTGAGTGACAGTTCCTCTGGGCAGTGCTTCCCTCTGCCTGGAGGGTCCTTCTAACATGTCAGGAGGTACTGCTGTCTCCCTCTGAAAGTCAAATTCTTCTGTCACTTTCTTCTTTCCTCCTCCCACCATTTGAGAGCTATGTAATACAAGCTGGTGAAAGGAAAATAAAGCAACTGAACTTTTGCATCTGGAGCTATACTATTCACTACACAGCTCGTGTAAACCTTACTCAGTCTCTACATCTGTATAGTGAGAATCATGGTATTTGTCCTTACTAAGGCTTGTTGATAGCATAAAACATGAGAAAGTGCCTGGGACATGACAGGCATGCAGTTGACTAGTTATTTCCACATGGGTTGCTTTCTATATGGTCTTACTCTCCCAAAACCCTGTTTAAAAGTTCTCCCATTGTGCTGAAGGCATTGTTGTCACTGTAATTTCCCCTTTTCTCCTCTCACCCTTTCTACAGGATATCCGAGTGAAGAAGAAGAGTGTGTTGAGCAGGAAAATCCAAGTTTGGAGGAAGTACACAGGCCTATTTTGGGAGATCCAGAAATTCACCAGACTCCAGATTGGGAAATCACCTTTGAAGATAATCCAGGTAGACTTAATGAAAGAAGATTTGGTACAAATATTTCTCAAGTGAATAGTTTAATGAATCTTCAGGAAACCACACCTGTTCAGACCGTGTTAGGGAAACATCATGACTGTTCTGTTTGTGGGAAAAGCTTCACTTGTAACTCCCACCTTGTTAGGCACCTGAGAACTCACACAGGAGAGAAGCCTTATAAATGTATGGAGTGTGGGAAAAGTTATACGCGCAGCTCACATCTTGCCAGACACCAAAAGGTTCACAAGATGAGCACTCCTTATAAATATCCTGTGAACCGTAAGAATGTAAATGAGACTTCTCCTGTGATCCAGACTAAGAGAACTGCATCTGTTGAGAAACCCTATAGATGTGATGAGTGTGGGAAACACTTCCGTTGGACTTCAGACCTTGTCAGGCATCAGAGGACACATACGGGAGAAAAACCCTTCTTCTGTACTATTTGTGGCAAAAGCTTCAGCCAGAAATCTGTGTTAACAACACACCAAAGAATCCACCTTGGAGGCAAACCCTACTTGTGTGGAGAGTGTGGAGAGGACTTCAGTGACCACAGGCGGTATCTGGCGCACCGGAAGACACATGCCGCTGAGGAGCTCTACCTCTGCAGCGAATGTGGGCGGTGTTTCAACCACAGCGCGGCATTTGCCAAGCACCTGAGAGGACACGCCTCAGTGAGGCCTTGCCGATGCAATGAATGTGGGAAAAGCTTCAGTCGGAGGGACCATCTCGTCAGGCATCAGAGAACACACACTGGGGAGAAACCGTTCACATGCCCTACATGTGGGAAAAGCTTCAGCAGAGGATATCACTTAATCAGGCATCAGAGGACCCATTCAGGAAAGACCTCCTAGCTAGATCCCTGTGTAAGGAGGTCTGCACTCAGCCCTTCCTGTCAGCCTGGGAAGGCCTTTTCTAAGGAGTTGCCCAGAACTTACATCACCTCTTCCCACAGCCAAATCAGAGCCCTGGGCAGAACCTCTCAGCCTTTTTCATGCCTTGAGGAGATGTTTTGCCCAAGTACAAGCTGAATTGAGGCTCCTCCTTCATGGGAGTGCTCCTGCCTCTACCTCAGGGGTATGAAGTAGGAGAACTAGAAGACAAGAGGTTATGGTTACTGTATTGTCTAGAAAATAGGCTGTTACACACCATAAAGACTGTTTAACAGCCTCAAGTTCAAAGTGGCCAAGGATAGACCCTTAGGTTAGATAAGGGACCAGCCCAAAGGATTCTGTCCTTACTGGGCTCAAATCTTAAAGCACACAGCTCTGAACTCAAGACAGGAGGTTTGCGTCCTGATGGCTTTGCCACACATTCACAGGTAACTGTACAAATCCCTTGCTGTCTAATTCACTTCTTACCGTGCACTTTCCTTTGATGCTGGGGAGAAGTGGGCAAAAACCTCAAGGCTGCTTCATATGGACCTTGTTAAGCTGCTCCCTCCCCCTTTGTCAAAATGTTTATCAGGTGCCAGACACTGCTAGAAAGGAGGCCCTAGTCAGATGCCTCTTTCCTTGTGGGGTTTTTTCTGTTAAAGTATTCATGCCTTCAGCCTTCCTACTCTTCAGCCAGTCTCTTGGTTTTGTCCCTAGCACTCCTACTGCAAATGCGATGTAGCAACTGGGTGCTGAGGGATTCAGTAAAGCATAAGTAAATCATTTACATTCTTAACATATGTACAAACCCAGCCACCCCGCCTTACCCCCTTTACATGGGTTGTGTCGTGAGTGGGGTTTGGAACACTGTCAGCTTACAAAGGCACCATAACGATTACAGAATCGTGATTGAATGGGTCACTTCATTTACATGAAGAAAACCAGAGATTAAAGTACAGAAAGATAAGAAAAAGCTCTTGCTGCTGGCCAAGACCATGAAGACTATTCTCCTGACACTCAGTCCCCATCACCCCTGCCTCAGTTCTGTTACGTCACGGAAAATAATGAACCCCAGTACCTGGGACGCTGGGGAATTTGCCAGGAGTAAATGGCTTTCATGTATTTATGTTGTTTACTTTTTCTTATCTGATTTAATTTTCTTGTAACTGAGAACTGAATAGTACTATCTCATGATGGCCCAAGGATCTTGGTTGCCTATTAAGGTTCCATGGAGATGAGGCTAACTACTAAAGCTCCTACTCTTATTGTGGGTGTGGAAAGGACTGGGGAGACGTCCTCTGTGAACAGAGCACAGGTACAGGGTTAAAGCATGAGAGGGAGACAGCCTTCTGTGCCTGGTTCCTTCTGCTCTTACAATCCACAGTCCATTGTGGGCCCGTGTACACCAGAGGTCATGGGAGAGTTAACAAGACTCCAACCCTAACATCCCAACAAGGAAATTTTTATTTTGGTCAAAAATATTCTGATGGACTGGTTTGGTTTTGATAGCAGGCAACCATTGTCCTTCTGGAAATATACACATACAAAATAAATAAAGGTAATACTTGAAGCCAAGTTCCCTGCTTTCTGGGGCTTTCCATCTCACCCACTCCTATTCCAGGATTTCAGGGTCCAGATGTTTCTGAAAGTCATTCACAAGAATAGATATGGAAGTACGAAGTAGTTTCCATGAGGACAGGGAAGGCTTGTAATAGTTAACAGAGCTACAGGTAGACAAGAGCTAAGCCTAGAGTTTACAGAAGGCTATCCTCAAGTCTAAGCACGTTTGTCCTGGGTAAAGTGTCACAGCTTGCACTTAGCAATTATTGAAGTTGCTGACATAGTGGAAGTGACAATCAGTGAAAACCTGTCAAGAGAATTCTATATGAGAGAAAGTTTGAAAGGGGCTGATCCAGTTTATTGGAACACCAAATGTTCTTCTATTGCTGATTCCCCTGCCAAGTTTCATATGCAGATACTAAATCTCTGGTCCCTTTTGTAATTACTGAATTTTCTGAAGTTCCTGGAGAACATCCTGTCTCCCAAATCTGAACACAAACAGAACCACAGTTTGTAGCAGCAGGAAAGCAGGGCACAGCTGATTGTGGGAGGGGAGGCTAGAGCACAGGATATGCATCTAGGAGGCCCCTCTAGAATCTTGTAGACAGGGCAATTCTAGTATGGAATACTATACTAAATAAAAATTTCTAAGGTAGAAAAGATTTTAAAGATATTATTTGGAAAAAGTTCTAGAGCAGTCTAGTGAATTTCACAGAACTACTAGGTTGTTGGAAATTGTTTGTTAATAAAGATATGAATAAAAATGATTGTGGAAAGAGTTGTTTAGGTAGTTTAGGAATAACTAATATTTAGCCTAGTCCCAAGAGAAATAAATGCTAAGAGATAAAGGCGAAATATATTTTTATTATCAGGGACTTAGGCCTCCCTCATATTCCAGAGGAGAATCTAGCAAACTCAGGTGAACTCCATGGAGAATTTCATAAATTGGTCTAACATCATAGTACTACAACCAAAACCTACTAAAAAACTTGTTGCCTCCTCCAAAGCCCAACTCAAGTAATGGATCTAACATAAGATGCATTGTTTCCACTGAGCAGCAGACTTGTGGTAGAGAAAATGTCCCCATGAGTCCTACAAAGTTTGCAGAGAGACCATTTGTTCCAGTCCTTTCTAGTCCGGGCAGCAGCCTCTAGGTCACCCTGCTGTGTGAGAAAAAGGAGCTAATATTTAAGAAAGACTAATATTTCTTCATGCTGTAAAAACAAAAAGCATTTTGACTCCCCAGGCTCTTGGGCAGCAATCCAAATGAGAGAAATAGTTTTTCCTCTAGTATTTCCATCACTTAACCCAAGTATTCATTCCAGCCACAATAACCCTGAGAGAAATTTGCCTACAATTATTTTCATCTCCTTTTATTTCTAGTGATGTTGGCTAACTGACTGACTGGCTCATCTGGTTTAGGACAGAAAGACTGGAAGAGCCACAAAGTGGGTCCTACCCATAAGTTCACTAAGCTTTTTTGTGGCAAAGTGACTAATGTCCTCGAGTTTGAGCACATCTCCTTGGAAGTGGAGTAACTCAATTTACCCTTGGGGCAGTCCTGAAGAGCAGGAAAGGAAAAGTTTTGCGCTCTCTTAAGACACGAATTATCTATTTTTTTCTTGAATATTCTGCAGTTGTTTTAGTTTGAAGTTTTTATGTTTTAGTTTAGTTTTACTTATTTTTATTTATTTATTTATTTATTTAGAGATAGAGTCTCACTTTGTTGCCTTCAACAGAGTGCCAAGGCATCACAGCTCACAGCAACCTCAAACTCTTGCACTCAAGTGATTCTCTTGCCTCAGCCTCCCAAGTAGCTGGGACTACAGGGGCCCACCACAGCACCCAGCTATTTTTAGAGATGGGTTTCACTCTTGCTCAGGTTGGTCTCTAACCTGTGAGCTCAGGTGAGCCACCCACCTTGGCCTCCCAGAGTGCTAGGACCACAGAGGTGAGCCACCGTGCCCAGCCAACACCAATTATCTTTAATCATAAGGAACAAAGTGGTTGTCAGGGCAGCAACAGTAAAGACATTCCATAATGTGCAATTCCTGTTAGTGTGCAACCGTGTGCGTGCGCTGAGCCCATGAGCTTGCACACGTGGGCATGCATACACTCAGGTTTTAGGTAGAAGGAGAAATACAATTGGATTTCTTAGCAAATTCAGTCAGCACAAGTTATCTGGTAATCTATAAAACTAGTATCTCCTCGGAGGAGATTGGGAGCTAAAGAATAAAATTGCAGAGTTACGTAAAGACTTCCATAAGCTGTAGGTAACTGCAGGGATGATCCAATCCTCTTCAAAATAGTAGAGGACAAATAATCAAATCATTTAAATAGAGTGTTAGTTTTAGGAATGTTCTGTGCAGAAAGAATATGACAGCTGCAAAAAGACCATCTGCACAGGAATAGAATTGAAACTGCTAATTCCCAAGATTTTCTGTAAGACTACTGCTGCTTTCACTCTTTTTTCTGTGGTTCCATCATTAGTTGCACATCTTATGATCTCTGATAAGTCCAAGGGACTTATTTGTCAGAGAAGATTCCAGGAAGACGACCACAGCAATTGCTTGATGCCTGGGCTTATTCACTGAACGAGTCCTCTGTGACAGGTCTACAGAGAAGTATTTCCAGGGCAAAAGAACCATGGGGCAGTCTGAATAATCCCCGCTAACAATGAGCAGTTAACCCTTAGCCAAGAAACACCAGTACAAAAGCAGAAAACTGGATCAGCAAAAAAGAGGAGATCTCTGCTTTCTTCACTGCCTCCAACAAGATATTCTGAAAGGCCATTCTATTAAAATGCAACGTCATTTTTTTAAAAACTATTAAAATACAGAATAGCAATACCTGTAATAGGTAATTTGAGATAGGGTAATCTGACTTTAAGTATTTTAACATTAAGTGTTCAGGACAAAAGCTATAAGATCACTAAGCTCAAGATCACTAAGTATACACTATAGTATCATGGATGCTCATTACAAGAAGGAAATAGAGGCTTGGCGCCTGTGGCTCAACGGGCTAAGGTGACAGCTATGTACACCTGAGCTGGCAGGTTTGAATCCAGCCCGGGCCTGCCAAACAACAATGACGGCTGCAACCAAAAAATGGCCGGGCGTTGTGGCGGGTGCCCGTAGTCCCAGCTACTTGGGAGGCTGGGGCAAGAGACTCGCTCAAGCCCAGGAATTGGAGGTTGCTGTGAGCTGTGATGCCACAGCACTCTATCCAGGGTGAAAGTTTGAGGCTCTGTCTCAAAAAAAAGAAGGAAATAGAGTAATTTTCTAAGTAATAGAAGGAAAAATGGGAACTAGAATTTAAAAACAAAAACAAACAAAGGTGAGACAATAACTCCTGATTGTTTAAAGTTAAAAAATTATAACAAATTTTTAAATAGGTTAAAAAATAGAACTATGAAAATGACAGCCCCAATACATGAGTACAATAGACTAGTAATGTTTTTGAAAGGATTTTAATGATTTTATTTAATATCACTAAGCAAAGAAGCTGGGCATGGTGGCTCACACCTGTAATCTTAGCACTCTGGGAACCTGAGGCAGGTGGATCCCTTGAGCTCAAGGATTTGAGACCAGCCTGAGCAAGGGGGAGACCCCTTCTCTACTATGAATAGAAAAACTAGCCAGGAGTCGTGGTGCATGACTATAGTTTCAACTATTCGGGAGGCTGAGGCAAGAAGATCACCTAAGCCCAGGAGTTTGAAGTTGCTGTGAGCTATGATGTTGCTACAGCATTCTATCCAGGGCAACTGAGTGTGACTTTGTCTCAAAAAAAAAAATTACTAAGCAAAACTGAAATAATTGCAAATATAAAGTAACAAATGACATTTTATATCTATTATGTTCTAAATTTCATAATTATTACTGCTGATAGAATTCGTAAACATGGTAAAATAGATCAATGGGTGATTAGCCATCCTTTTCACATGAAAGATTCCAAATAAAAACTTAGTTATTCAGAAATGATTTTTCATACAAAAGGAGAAAATATTTTTTGTAAATAATTTTAGCTACAGGGGCAGCACCTATGGCTTAATGGGCAGGGAGCTGGCCCCATATACCATGAGTGGCGGGTTCAAACCCAGCCCCGCCAACTGAAGTAATTTCAGCTATATTTTGGGCCAGTGGTTAGCATATCTCTTTTTAGATTTCATTTGTCCCAACTATAAAAATGCCTTGAGGCCAGGTGTGGTGGCTCATGCCTGTAATCCCAGCATTCTGGGAGGCCAAGGCCAGTGGAGCACTTGAGTTTACGAGTTTGAGACCAGCCTGAGCCAGAGCGAGACCCCATCTCTAAAAAGTAGCTGGGCATTATGGCATGCGCCTGTAGTTTCAGCCACTTGGCAGCAGCAACAGGTTCACTTGAGCCCAAGAATTTGAGGTTGCTGTGAGCTATGACCCCATGGCAGTCTACCAGGGGCATGAAAGTGCGACTCAAAAAAAAAAAAAGCTTTGTGATTGCAAGTTGTGATGATGATTATTGTATGATTCATGATACCTTTACCCCAGAAGACCCATCCAACCTCAAAAGATGTGGTTAGTTGCTGCCAGACACCTGTCAGCTCTGTTTATGTGTCTGATTCCATTCAGCAAGTCTATGTGCAGTAAGCATGGTTCTTGGTCCTTGTCACAAACAAAAAGTGATCTCTGGCCTGAAGGAGCTGCACTCTACATGCATAGCTAGGAAGGTAAAACGTAAACATTCATAATACAAGATCAAATGTGCTATAGGCTCCAAAGTAGCATAAATCAAATGTGGAAGGATGTTGGAAAGGATGCGGTTACTTCCCGTGGGGCTATCTACAGATTTCCAAGCCTTAAAGGATAGGTCAACCAATGGGAGGAGGCAGAGGTTAGGGGAACGGGGCAGCAGACGGGGAGAACCAAAAGGAATCCTACCTCTCAAGACAGGGAATGGAAGCACTCGGATAGCTGTCATTTAAGATAGAGATCATCATAAAGTGAGCCAAAGTAAATTATAGATCTAGGTCATAGGCAAGAGATGCACAAAATATAAAAATAGAGAAAGATTAAAAGGACTGAAAAGATAGACCAGGGAAATACAGATCACAGAAAGATGAGGGAGTCATTTTATTTATTTATTTCAAGCATAAAACAAAGTTTATTGAGGAAGAGTAAGAAAGCTTGCTTGTCAGGCGGCGCCTGTGGCTCAGTGAGTAGGACACTGGCCCCATATACCAAGGGTGGCAGGTTCAAACCGGGCCCTGGCCAAACTGCAACAAAAAAATAGCCGGGCATTGTGGTGGGCGCCTGTAGTCCCAGCTACTCAGGAGGCTAAGGCAAGAGAATCATCTAAGCCCGGGAGTTGGAGGTTGCTGTGAGCTGTGACGCCACAGCACTGGCGATAAAGTGAGACTCTGTCTCTACAAAAAAAAAAAAAAAAGAAAGAAAAGAAAGCTTACTCGTCATAGACAGTGAATGGGCCTTCATTTTTTAATACTTCAAAAAAGCCTTAAACATGAGAAAGCCTCTAGACAATTAAAAGTTTAATCCACCAGGAATATATAGCATGTCTAAATTTCTATGTCCCTCAAACAGTATAATAAAATTGATAGAATTACATGGGAGAATTGATAAATCCATTATTTTATCTTATTCATTTTATTTTATTTCTGTATTTTTTTTATTTTTTTTGAGACTGAGTCTCACTCTGTCACCCTAGGTATAGTGCCATAATGTTGTAGCTCACAGCAACCTCAAAGTCCTGAGTTCAAGCAATCCTCTTGCCTCAGCCTCCTCAATAGCTGGGAATACAGGTGTGCACCTGTATGCCTGGCTAGTTTTTCTATTTTTAGTAGAGACAGGGGTCTCATTCTTGCTCAGGGTTATCTAAATCCATAATTTTAGTGAGCAATGTGAGTGTATCTCTCCCCTTTATTGACAGATCAAGCAGGTGAAAAAAGCCAATGAGGAGACATTTACACAACACAATTTAATAACTTATAGACAACAAAGATCCGTGCCTCAGAATTGTAGAATATATATCATTCTGAAACAGACATAAAAATGTTTAAAATAATTGCTAATGTATAGTTCAATAAAGTCAATCTCAAGAAATATCACAAAGTATTATATAGATGATGTCCTCTAATAATAATATCTTTTATTTGAGAGTCGAAAGCAAAACTTTTATATTATCATATGTTCCGAGACTTTAAAATGCCCTTATAATTTTTGCATCAAAGAAAAGATCATGGGGCTCAGCGCCTGTGGCTGAAGCGGCTAAGGGGCCAGCCACATATACCTGAGCTGGTGGGTTCGAATCCAGCCCGGGCCCGCCAAACAACAATGAC
>CAUYRH010015509.1:0-15486 GCA_963574655.1 Perodicticus potto | reverse complement strand
GTGGCGGGCGCCTGTGGTCCCAGCTACTTGGGAGGTGGAGGCAGGAGACTCGCTTGAGCCCAGGAATTGGAGGTTGCTGTGAGCTGTGATGCCACGGCACTCTATCCAGGGTGACAGCTTGAGGCTCTGTCTCAAAAAATAAATAAATAAATAAATAAAAATGAGTTTAGTTATGTGAGAAGTAGATACAATTCTTTGAATCAATTGAAAAATTCTACTCCAATTAACTTTTCATATAAAATTTCATACAAAAGCCTCTCATATTAAAATTTGGTTTTTTTTCTTTTCTGTTTTTTTTTAGACAGAGTCTCACTTTGTCGCCCCTGGTGGAGTGTCGTGGTGTCATAGCTCACAGCAACCTAGACTACTGGGCTCAAGTGATTCTCTTGCCTTAGCCTCCTGCGTAGCTGGGATTACAGGCGCCTACCACAAAGTGCAGCTATTTTTTTTTTTAGAGGTGGGGGTCTTGATGTAGCTCAGGTTGGTCTCGAACTCCTGAGCTCAGGCTATCTGCCCACCTTTGCCTCCTAGAGTGCTGGGATTACAGGCATGAGCCACCACGCGCGGCCAAAAACTTGCTTTTCTTGATGTTAGGCTAGTCCTTGTGATAAACAATGCTGATCCTATATTTAAAGAATCTAATTTTGATCTTCAGTAAGTTAAAAAAAATGAGTAGTAGAAGGAAGGTTATCTTTGTTTTTTGTGTGAGAAAACTTATTTTATTCTGACATTTCTAATGCTTTGTTTAGTTGCTGCCTCTTTATATTAAATAAAAACTGTCTATTTTATAGCTCTAAGATACTGAGATTAAAAATTTATACCTACTTTAAGAAGTTAAGTTGGTAATTTTTGCATATGTATGTACAAAAAATAAAAATCACAGGTTTTTTTTTTTAACAGTTTCGAATTCTAAATAACAGTAAAGATAGTTGCTTTTCTAATTTTCAGATCTTCTCAGAAGAGGATCTTACTAAATTACTATTTCTTTTTACAGATATGATTATGGAACTTGCTGTACATGCTCAATTTATTACAACTACTTTTAGGCCTGAACTGCTTGAGTCAGCTGACAAATTTTATGGTGTCAAGTTCAGAAACAAGGTAATTTTATTTTACATGCAGTTTGTTAGTATTTAATTCATTGTATTTATTGAATTCTGGTTTCATGTTACTTAAATAGTAAAAGAAAACTTAGCTCTTGCTTTTATCTGCTGCTGTCTTTGTAAAGAAAAAACTTTTACTTCATACACTTAAGAAGCTTAGCAATTTGTTATAGCATTCATCTTATTGATTTTATTTTCATTGGCATTAAGAGATTGTGTCAATGCATGATCTTTTTTTAATTTTTTTTGAGACAGAGTCTTGAGTTGTTGCGCTGGGTAGAGTGCTGTGGTGTCACAGCTCACGGCAACCTCAAACTCATGGGCTTAAGCGATTCTCTTGCCTCAGCCTCCAAAGTAGATGGCACTACAGGTGCCTGCCACAACACCCGACTGTTTTTTTGTTGCAGTTGTCATTGTTGTTTTAGCTGGCCCGGGCTGGGTTCAAACCCGCCAGCATCAGGTGTATGTGGCCAGCACCCTACCCACTGAGTTACAGGCACCGCCAATGCATGATCTTTAACATTTATATACATTTATATTTGTCTGGACTTCATAGTTCTTTCTGGTGTTTTCTAGCCTTAAGATTCTTTGATGAAATAGCAAAGAATTAGAACAAAAAGGTAGTTTAAATGTTTAGGCATAAGTGTATCTGTCTTTAAAGCACTAAAATACAGAATATTTTGAAACCCACATATTGAACAAACACATTGTAAATAAAGGTATCAGGGCGGCGCCTGTGGCTGAAAGGAGTAGGGCACCAACCCCATGTACCGGAGGTGGTGTGTTCAAACCCAGCCCCGACCCCGGCCAAAAAGATAAAAAATAAAAATAAAGGTATCAGTGCTTCAGAATCATTTGGGTTAGTATGTAAAATATATTGGTGATAGGCTGTATATTTTTAATATTACTCTATACAGTGCAAATACTATTTCTTTAGGATTTAACAGATTTTAACATTTATTGTTCTTCAGGTTAGTCACATCGATGTGATCACAGCAGAGATGGCCAAAGACTTTGTAGAAGATGATACTACGCATGGTTAATAGGAATACTGCCGTAGTTTGGAATATGTGTATAGTAATATGATTCTCATACCCAGAAACTGTAACTTAAACCTGAATGTTTGGTCATTATTCATAGTTTTCAGACTTCTAGCGTACATAGTCCTTTTATATTTCCGTCTTTGTATTTTATAAGATACTCTGTAATGTTACATTTCTACTTATAGTTTGAGAATTTTATTTCCTGCACAACTTTTTGTAAAGTGTCCTGCTCCTCCTGTTTTAAATCTTTTGAAATATGCTAAATATCCTTTCCTAATTATTTTATCAATTATACTGCCTCTTTTTTTATAGCTTCAATTAAAAAATTCATTTTGTGACTAATTTAGATTTTATGGCTCTTTATTCTTTGTGTTGTCTCTTCCAGTGAGAACACCAATCAGATTGGACATAAGCCCTCATTTCGACTTACTTACCTCTGTAAAGACTGTCTTTAACACAATTAGATCAGAGATTTTGAGAGTTAGGGCTTTGACATGTGAATTTGGGGAAGGAGACACAGTGAAATTAGCCCTTATCATGGTACATTTCTTACCCAACATTGGTATATTACTGTCAACTAAACTCCTGATTTCACTAGTTTTTCCACTAATGCCTTTGTTCTTTTGTAGAATCCCTCAGAGTACACACTTTATGTTTAGTCTCCATGTCTATTTTGGTCTTTGAAAGTTCTCAGTCTGTTTAATCATGCCTTAATAATTTTGAGGAATACCTCTCATATATTTTGTAGAATGTCCTTCGATTTTGGTTTGCCTGGTATTTTTTTCAGGTTAGGCTGGGGTGAAATAATAACCACAGAAATGATGTATCCTCATCACATCATAAAACGGTACATAATATTAACATGATTTATCATGGACGATGTGATAATGATTACTTTCATCATCTGCCCAACATTGTATTTGCCAGGTTTCTTCATTTGTAGAATTACATTTTTTCCCTTTTCATACTCTATGCTTTGAAAACAGTCACTAAGTGCAGCTCCCACTGGGGGTCTCTTGTGACCTTGCCAAACTATCGTATTCTAGTAGGGTTTTTTTTGTATATTCTTTTCTACATAGACAATTATTGTCTGTAAATAAGAGATGGTTTTGTTTCTCCTTTCCAACATATTTACCTTTAATTTCTTTTTCTTATTGGTTCTCTCACCTCCAGCTCCCCAGGGTTATAGTTAGCTACAGGAAAGCTTGTTAGGAACTACTCTTCCATTAGTGGAAACTAGAAATATCTAAAGATGCACTTTTAAAATCTTAATGAGACTTTAAATTTACTTAAAAATATGTTCTGAGTTTTCATTTTGACCACCTGAGTCTATAGCATTTAAATATTCAGTATAGTGTGTGTATTTCATGGCTTTGCTACTACATATAACTTACCTTCTATAACAGAGAATTTGGTGTGAGATAAGTTCTACTCAAGGCTTCATTCAAAATATGTAACCATAACATCTTTCTAATATTCCTACTAAGTTTCCTCTGTACTTGCCCAAGAATATTCATCATGAGTCATTAAATACCTATGGAGGTTATAAAGGTTGGTGTATAGTTTATGTCTGTAGCTTTGTTGGATATGACCAACCTTTTAGAACATAGAAATTGGTACAAGTTCCACATGAGACTCAAATTCAAGGGATGTTATAGCTTCATTCCAGAACAACTACTTTTTTATTTATTTTTTTGAGACAGAGTCTCATCATGTCATCCTCGTAGAGTGCTGTGGCTTCACAGCAACCTCCAACTCTTGGGCTTAAGCAATTCTCTGGCTGGCGCCTGTCATAATGCACAGCTATTTTTTGTTGCAGTTGTCATTGTTGGTTAGCTGGCCCTCGCTGGGTTCGAACCCGCCAAGTTCAGTGTATGTGGCTGGCACCATAACCACTGTGCGGCAGGTACTGAGTCCAGAACTTCTTAATACATTAGAACCTCTAAGTTGACTACCCAAGGGACTGTAACAACTGGTCAACATAAGAGGTGGTCATCATAAGGAACTAAGCCTACTATATTGCTAGGTCTGGTTTATGAAAATCAGGTCAACTGCCTCACCTAATGTGCATGATGCAATGGTACATATCAAAACTATTAAGAAATGAGTATAATTATGATGGATGTGTTACTTAGTTCAATGTAAGCATTTCACATTGTATATTGAAGCAGTACCCTGAAACCCATAAATGCATCAATATACAAAGTTATGATTTAATAAAAAACAATTTTAAAAAAAAAGGAAATCAGGTCAACTGGAGGTGGTCACCTATAGAGGTTCTCCTGTATTGTTCTTAAGTGTCTCCCCAAGGAAATAGTATAATGAAACGCTAGTGAATTTGTAACAATAAAGCACCTAGGGCTCAGCGCCCGTAGCTCAGTGGTTAGGGTGCTGGCCACATACACTGAGGCAGGTGGGTTCAAACCCAGCCCGGGCCTGCTGAACCATAATGACAACTGCAACAATAAAAAAAATAGCCAGGTGTTGTGGCAGGCACCATTAGTCCAAGCTACTCGGGAGGCTGAGGCAAGAGAATCGCTTAAGCCCAAGAGTTAGAGGTTGCTGTGAGCTGTGACACCACAGCACTCTACCCTGGGTGACAAAGTGAGACTCTGTCTCACAAAAAATAAATAGTAAAGCACTTAATAATGAAAGAATATACCCAGGCAGGTGGATTGCCTGAGCTCAGGAGTTTGAGACCAGCCTGAGCAAGACCCCATCTCTAAAAAAAATAGCAGGGCATTGTGGTGGGCACCTGTAGTCCCTGCTACTTGGGAGGCTGAGGAAAGAGAATTGCTTGAGCCCAAGAGGGTGAAATTGCTGTGAGCTATGACACTATAGCACTCAACCCCACCGTAACTGAGACTCCTAAAATAAAAAAAGAAATGGTATGTTGGCATGGTGGCTCACGCCTGTAATCCTAGCACTATAGGAGGCCAAGGCAGGTGGATTGCCCTGAGCTCAGAGGTCCGAGACCAGCCTGAGCCAGAGTGAGACCCCATCTCTACCAAAAAGAAAAGAAAAAAAGCCAGATGTGGCAGGCGCCTATAGTCCCAGCTACTTGGGAGGCTGAGGCAAGAGAATCGTTTAAGCCCAAGCGTTGGAGTTTGCAGTGAGCCTATAATGCCATAGCACTCTACTGAGGGCCACAAAGTGAGATTCTGTCTCAATAAAAAGGAAAAAAAACTTTCAAACTAATGATTGAAAGGCAATTGAAGGGCGGTGCCTGTGGCTCAGTGGGTAGGGCTCTAGCCCCACATACCAAGGGTGGTGGGTTCGAACCTATCCTCAGCCAAACTGCAACAAAACAAATAGCCAGGGGTTGCAGCAGGTGCCTGCCGTCCCAGCTACTCAGGAAGGCCAAACCACGAAAATTGCCTAAGCCCAGGAGTTGGAGGTTGCTGTGAGCTGTGTGACGCCATGGCGTTCTACTTTTACTGCCGAGGGCAATAAAGTGAGACTGTCTCTACCAAAAAAAGCCAATTGAAAACAAAAATTTTAAAAAAACCTTTTTTGCCATATTAATCATGAATTATTAATTCTAATAAGATTGAATAGAAAAAAGTGAAAATCCTGGGCATAATTAGTTAACCCAGAAACTTACAAAGAGGACAGAAATGTATCCAAGGAATTAGCCAGTGATTCATAAAAATACCTAGAAATGATCCCTGCATGTATACTCTTCATAAAAAAATCTAAGTAAGTGCTGCTCTGTGGCTGGCTGGTCTTTTCCTCAGAATAATATTGATTCTTTCACTTTGAGATTTTGTTAATACTGTTAAAAATGTCCTACTTTACCATGTAGATCAGAAGAATATGGATTTTTTTTTTAGATTAGAATAATATGGCTGGCCTTACCAGCCAGACTGCCACTATATTTCAAATCTTTACACAGAGTTTTGTGGTCGGTTGTTTTTATATCAGATACATAATTTTATACCTGGATTTTTCACTTAAAAAAATATTCTTGTTGGGCGGCGCCTGTGGCTCAGTGAGTAGGGCGCCGGCCCCATGTACCGAGGGTGGCGGGTTCAAAACCGGCCCCAGCCAAACTGCATCAAAAATTAGCCGGGCGCTGTGGCGGGCGCCTGTAGTCCCAGCTACTTGGGAGGCTGAGGCAAGAGAATCGCCTAACCCCAGAAGTTAGAGGTTGCTATGAGCTGTGACTCCACAGCACTCTACGGAGGGCGATAGAGTGAGACTCTGTCTCTACCAAAAAAATATATATATATATATTCTTGTTTTAATTCTTTAGAAATAGAACTTTAATAGCCATATGCTGTTAAATAGAAGTAATACAGCTTATTTAAATATCCCATTGGAGGCTTAGAATGTTACTTTTGGCTAACATACCCAAACCAAAAACTGGTAAATAACTTTTATACATAAAACTTTGGAAATTTATTATTATTTTCCCAGGATAGATTGCCAGAAATCAAGAGTGCAAATATTTATAAGGTTTTTTGAATAATTTTTATACCCTTTAAAAAGATGTAAAATATGGAATGGTTAGTATAAATGGGTTAATCAAGGACTTGAATGTTTAAGTGAAAAGTAATTTTAGAAAATGTTGTAATTGACAGAAAATGATTCTACTGTGACTAGTATAAATAATCCTATATTAGAAATGTGAGAAAAGGTGAAAGGTGACTTTTGGAGAGAATTTTTTATTTTTTGAAAGTGTTTAAGCAGGGGAGGCACCTGCCAAAAAAAAAGAAAGTGTTTAAGCAAACCCATTTTCCCTGCCCTTTAAGAATTTTTTTTTTTTTTTTTTTTTTCAGTTTTTGACCGGAGCTGGGTTTGAACCCACCACCTCTGGCATATGAGGCTGGCGCCCCACTCCTTTGAGCTACAGGTGCTGCCCGCAAACTCATTTTCTAAAAAACATGTGGTTAAATTTTTTTTTTTTTTTTTTTTTTGAGATAGGTTCTTGCTTTGTACCCCAGGCTAGAGTGATGCCATCACAGCAACTTCAAACTCCTGTGCTGAGTGATCCTCCTGCCTCAGCCTCCCAAGTGGCTGGGACTACCAGCACATCTCAACACATCAACCTATTTTTTCTCTATTTGTAGAGACAGGGTCTTGCTCTTGCTCAGACTGATCTTAAACTCCTGGCCTCAAGTGATCCTCCTGCCTCAGCTTCCAAAAGTGCTAGGATTACAGGCATAAGCCACAGTGCCCGGCCTTGGTCAAGTCTTAAAAGGAGTTTCTTCTTCAGCAACTCTGAAAGATAGAGGACTACTACTTTAGGGCAGTGCCTGTGGCTCATCAAGTGGGGCACCGGCCCCATATGCCAAAGGTGACAGGTTCAGACCCGGCCTTGGCTGAACTGCAAAACAGAAAAACAGCCGGGCGTTGTGGCGGGCGCCTTTGTAGTCACAGCTACTCGGGAGGCTGAGGCAAGAGAATAGCCTAAGCCCAGGAGTTGGAGGTTGCTGTGAGCTGTGTGATGCCGCGGCACCATACCGAGGGCGATAAAGTGAGACTCTGTCTCTACAAAAAAAAAAAAAAAAAAAAAAGAGGACTACTACTTTCATTTAGCTTCCCACAAAAGGAAACTTACTGGTGTTCAGGGAAAGTGAACAGTAATCAGACTTCACTGTCACTCAGCAAATTGTCTTCTTACGCAGGACACGCAGCTTAGTTGTTGGGATGCTTGCCATGGAGGTGCAGAGTATGTTCTGCTAAAGGATTTGTTGTAGTAGAAATAGTATTAATTCTTTACCTTTTTTCTCAGGCATGTCTCCTTATTCTGAAACACGAATAATTAATTTGCATATTTATGCTGTCTTAACGTGTTAAGCCAGTGGTTCTCAACCTTCCTAATGCTGCAACCCTTTAATACAGTTCCTGTGGGTCGCGACCCACAGGTTGAGAACCGCTATGTTAAGCAGAGAATGAGCAAATGGAAACCTCTTGCACATTAATGCAGTTAAAAATGGTGACAGCCAAATGTTAACCTACTACCTAGAAATCAGGAGAGACTTTTCTTCCCTACTTGAAGATTTTTCCCTTTCATGTTTTTAAATTACATGTAATTACGTGGAAATTATCCTCTACTTTTGTGTATAGATTTAGCAGTAGTGATGCCCTTGTTGCCTTAGTTTCATCGGAGGGGAGAAATGGGTGGTTCTTTTCATAGGGCGGAAGGAATAACAATCTGTGTGAATTGTCTTTGCCTGGAAGGGTGTTACTGCGTTTATTTTGGTCACATTATGTAATTCTTGATAAAGTAGGTTGATTGAGTTAACATTTGTAGAAGGAACATTATTTTGGCAAGAGCTCAGAGTTTGCAAGCATGTCCTCTTCAAATGCGACTTTCCTGTCTACACTTTAAGCTAAAAATATCAGAAACTTAAGAGTTAGGATATATTTAGATGCAGAGATATAAAATTTTTTAGCTTGATACTTTAATTTTATAGATGAGGAAATGTGAAGCCCAAATAGGTTAAGTGGGCACAAACAGCTTGGTAAACGACAGAGTCAGAACCAAGTCCTGGCTTTCCCACTTCCGTCACGTGGATTTTCTTTTTTTTGTTTTTGTTGCAGTTTTTGGCGGGGCCGGGTTTGAACCCACCACCTGCAGTATATGGGGCCGACTCCCTACTCCTTGAGCCACAGGCATCACCCCAGGTGGACTTTCTACTGTATTAGCTCTTTGTTTCTCCCAAGTTAACTATGAAAATTGGGGAGATGTATCATGAGAACAGTATTGATTGATCCTCCACATTATGGAGAAATAGATTTGTTTTTTGAGACAGAGTTAAAGCTGTTGCCCTGGGTAGAGTGCCGTGGAGTCACAACTCACAGAAACCTCAAACTCTTGGGCTTAAGTGATTCTCTTGCCTCAGCCTCCCAAGTAGCTGGGACTGCAGGTGACCACCACAACACCCGGCTAGTTTTGGGTTGCAGTTGTCATTGCTGTTTGGCAGGTCCGGGCCAGATTCGAACCCGCCAGCTCCAGTGTATGTGGCGCCCTAGCTGCTGAGCTACAGGCACTGAGGCTGGAGAAATAGATTTTAAGAGCACAAGTCACTACCACTTTTTGTTTTCTTTGCCCTTTTCCTCCCCCCTCTCCTCCATTTTCTATAGACCTCGCCTATTTAGGTACACTCTGATCACTTGTCTCCATGTCCTAGGAGACTGAATTACACCTGGCTGCTGGTCCTCTGCATGAAAGTTGCCAACGTTGCCCCATAAATCTGCCACCATGTGGCACTCAATCTCCCCTTCCTGGAGACAGAGAGTCTCCTGGGTGTAAGAGCCCTTGTGGCAGCCAGTACTTGCACAGGGACATGAGGCAGCATAGAGATAAAATTTGCAAAGAGAACACGGGTATGTTTCCTCTCACGTCCTCATGTCGGTTGGCATAATTCTATTATAAGGAGACATTGGCATTTGAATGATGCCTTTTTATGGATTCTGCCTGGTTCAGATAAGTGACTGGCAAGTTAGTTACGAAACATAAACATTGTATACAATGATAACAAGCCTGTGTGAGTCTCTTAAGTTAGCTGAAAATTATTCCTCTATTAAAAACATGCCAATGTGAATGTACATACAGAGATGAGAAGGAAAAGGTCTTAGAAAATCAAACTTGCAGGACGTAGGTTTAAGGCCAAATCATTTGGGGTTACAGAAGCTGTTAATCTGTAATGTAGTGAATGTCCATGCCACTTGCAAGGCATTTAGAGGTTTTCAAACAAAAGAATCTATCGTACCACCTCTGAATTAGCTGCAAAACTTACTACGCTTGGGGCTTTCCTCTGTTCGTCTGTGCTGCCTCTTTTTCTCCCAGTATCCTAAATCTTAAGTTATTATACTTCACTTTTTCCAGAACCACTAGAGGGAGCCCTTGACAAAGGCTAACACCTCTCCATGTTTTGGTCTGGTTTTTCAGACTAAGTTATTAGTAGAGTTCCAGGAGCAAGAGACAGTCAAGGTGTGATATTCTTGAGATTTCTCTGTTGCAGGAATTTATGAGCTAAGTGTTAACTGCTTGAAGCTCAGTTATAGATTGGATGATTTTAGCCAAGGTACCTAGTCTGTGTACTAGGTTGGATTACTGTTAAGAAGCTACACGGCCACTGTTTAATGGGATCTTGTTAACCAAATGGCAACTCTTTCTTGCAACATCCTTACTTGTTTCTCAGAGCAGTAGTTTTTTTTCTGCCTTTGTCTTCTAAATTAATGAGGCAGCATCTCACTTTGTTACCCAGGCTGGAGGACAGTGGTGCAGTAAATCACTGCAGCCTTGAACTCCTAAGTTCATGCAAGCCTCCTACCTCACTCAGACTCCCAAGTAGCTGGCTTGTGCTGCTATGCCCAGATAATTTTTTTTGTAGAGACAGGGGTCTTGCTATGTTGCCCAGGCTGGTCTCAAACTACTAGGCTTAAGTGATCCTCTCACCATGGCAGTTCCTAACTGCTACGACTACAGGCATTAGCCACTACACCTGAGTCAATCACTATTTCTGTCTTTAACTGGCATCCCTTAATCAAATCAGCTTCACCTCTTATGTTGCATTTCAGTTTATAATTGCTAAGTCATCTCCCCAGAAAGACTCTGAGTCAGGATCAGAGTTTCCTATGTTCTTTCACAGAGTGATAAGAATACTTGCTGATTTGTTTTCTTTTTTCTTTTCTTTTTATGAGATAGAGTCTCACTCTGTTGCCCTTAGTAGAGTGCAGTGGCGTCATAGCTCACAGCAACCTCTAGTTCTTGGGCTTAGGCGATTCTTTTGCCTCAGCCTCCCAAAAGCTAGGACTACAGGTGCCCTGCTATTTTTTTTTTTTTAATTGCAATTTGGCTGGGTCCAGGTTTGAACCTACCACCCTCAGTATATGAGGCCGGCACCCTACTCACTGAGCCACAGGTGCCGCCCTTGTTTTCTTTTTCTTAATTGTTTGGGATTCATTGAGGGTACAAAGAATTAGGTTACACTGATTACCTTTATTAAAGTCCCTCTTATAATTATTTTCTTACTAGAAACTTTATTAGAATCCCTGTAGTCTCGGAGAAAGTGCTATTCTTTTTTTTGAGACAGAGTCTCACTATGTCACCCTGGGTAGAGTGCCGTGGTGTCACACAGCTCACAGCAACCTCAAACTCCTGAGCTAAAGCAATTCTCTTGCCTCAGCTTCTGAAGTAGCTGGGACTACAGGCGCCTGCCACAACACCCAGCTGTTTTTTTGGTTGTAGTTGTCGTCATTGTTTGGCAGGCCCAGGCTGGATTCGAACCCGCCAGCTCTGGTGTGTGTGGCAGCTGCTGAGCTATAGGCACTGAGCCAAAAGTGCTATTCCTTAGAATTGTTCTAGAAGTCCATTTTCCATACCACTTAAGAAGAAAGGATTCATCCCCATGGTGAGCAGGTATGTAGGATCCCACACCGAGTCCGCACCTCAGTTGGGGTTACTTGGTCGGCTACATATCACCCTCGGATGCTGTGTACCATGACGCTGAGAGTACGGCATCAAGTATGGCCTTTTGATTAGTGGGAGTTCAAGGTACAAATGGATAAGTGAGCAACATGGTGCTTCAGTTCTGAGATGAGAGTGACAGTCTTTCATCTCAGGTGTGACATTAAAAGTTCTAAGGAACTTCCAGGAAAGAAACCACTGAAGCTGGTTGCCAAAGAGGTCTTTCCAGTGACCCTTCCCCTTGGTTTGTTTTCTTTTTCTGTGGACACACTTCTGGGGTGCTTTCTATCATCTCCCCTGGTCTGGGTAGAGGAAAAAGAGATGTCTGATTTCAACTGATTCCTTGATCCTTTGGGGCAGAAAGCAGGAGGGCCAAGGTCTTTCAGAGATAGCTTCTTTGCCGTATGTTGATGTACACAGGCTAACCTGTGTAAGCAGCTTAATCATTACCTACTAGGTACCAGATGAGCCCTTTCTCATCTCACTTAATAGCAGCAACTTTGAAGTAGTGGTAACCCCATTCTGCAGGACGGGAAACTAAGTTTCCTTGAGGGTGAAGTAACTCGTCTTGCAATTCCTCTTGGAAAGCAGTGGAGCTGAGAGTAGAGCCCCAGTTTATCCTTCTCTACCAGACCTCTTGCTGCCGTTTTAAAACTCAATACAACATCAGTCCCAACACTTGCCAGCCACAGGGAAGGTGAAAGGCACCTCTGAACTAGTTTCAAAGCTGTCTACAAATCTGGGGGATGTTTGTACAGCCTTGTTCTTTCCTGATCCTCCATCACCCCCACCCTAGAATGCTATGCCACAAAAGCAGGAGGCTTTGTGGTGGAGGCTCTTTCCAGCAGCACCTGAGAAGCAGCTGACATCCCAAACCAGGTGCCCCTTCTCTTCACTCTATGACCTGCAAGCATCTTGGCAGAGCAGGTTTCTGGCTGAGTGCCTTTGATAGTGCTATTCTCCAGCAGTTAACCTTCAACTCCTCACTTGGCCCAACTCAATCCTCTTGTCCTTGTTTAAAAAAGGAAAGGGCTGCTGGCCAAATTGGAAAAGGCTGCACATGGAACACTGCTACCACCCTGGGCCCCTCCTTGGCCCTGCTGCGTAGAGCTCAGTGCTAGGGAAGTCTGGGCCCAGTTCTGTTTCACCCTCCAGCTCTGAAGAGCAGGCCACGCTTCTGCACCCCTCCTTTTGCTCTTTTAGTTCAAAAGCCATTTAATTATGCTTCACGTTGTAGTTTGCAGGTATAAGAGGGTTTTTAAGGAGAAATTTGGGGCATCCGAGGTGGGGAGGGATATAGAAATTGACAGAATTGAGAGAAGTTCTAGGTCACCAAGCTATTAGACACATTGGGGCAGGTGCAGGGGTAGCAGTGTCCTGAGGCTGAGGGCTTTCCCTCTGGGTAAAGCACACCCTGACCTCAGTAATCTGTTCTTACTCCAACAGATGAGTCTAAAGACAGGGCATAGGCAGAACTCTCCTCTTCTGAATCAAACCTGTGGTTCCTCCCCAGTCCATTTCCTCTGTCCCTTTAAAAATAAAAACAAACCCTGTCTTTTATTCCTTTAAAGTGAAATGTCTCTTTAAGACCCTCCCTATGAGTTTTGTGACCATGTCTGTCTATTTAAGTGTTAAATTTTCTTTTCTTTTTTTTTTTTTTTTTGAGACAGAGTCTCACTAATTAACCCTTGATAGATTGCCATGGTGTCACAGCTCACAGCAACCTCCAAATCCTAGGGGATTCTCTTGCCTCGGCCTCTCCTAGTAGCTGGGACTACAGACACCTACCACAATGCCTGGCTATTTTTTTGTTGCAATTTGGCAGGGGCAGGGTTTGAACCCAGCACCCTCCGTATATGGGGCCGGCACCTTACCCACTGACCCACAGGCACTGCCCAATTGTTAAATATTCTTTATTTGATTTTACACATAAACCATGCTAAAATGCCTTTAATAAGTACAAGGAAGCATTTTTTTTTTTTTTTCTTTTTTGAGACCGAGTCTCACTCTATTACCATGGGTAAAGTGCTATGGTGTTATAGCTCCCAGCAACCTCAATATCTTGGGCTCAAGTGATCCTCTTGTTTCAGTCTCCCAAGTATCTGGGAATACAGGTGCCCACCCCAAATACCTGGCTAATTTTTCCGTTTTTAGTAGAGACTGGGTCTCACTATTGCTCAGGCTGGACACCTGGCTTAGCCTCCCATAGTGCTGGGATTATAGGTGTGAGCCACCATACCTGGTCAGCATTTTTGTAGATACAGGGAATTAGACTGGCATAGTTAAGACCAAAAATATCAAGTAGACATTGGATCTATGTCTCCATTGTCTGGAGACCTGCCTTTAACAGGCTACTTAAAAGATAAAAACACCAGTGAGTCTTGTTGGGTTCTGAGACAGTGAAGGATTTCCGTAGTATTTAAATGAATTCATATAACCAGTTATATAAGTCTAAATATAAAATCAGTCTTCGATAGGATTTAAGATGGCAATTTACCATTTTTCTGAAAAGTCAAACATTACTAATCAAGTTCAATCATATATTTAGAAGGAGAAAACAGTTATAGCATTTACTGAATGGGAATTACTGTCAAAACTCAAAAAAACGATCATATAAATTCAACCACAAGCCAGTCTTTGTTAAATTAGAACTGTCCAACAAAAATATTCTGTCCTTCATGATCTGAATTCTGGGCTATGAAATTAATTAGACTATGATACACATAAAAACCATCATGAGACAGTTGGGTTTTATATAAGGCAGTGGCCAGTTATTACGTGTTAGCTGCCTTCTTTTTTTTTTAATCTCTCTTTTATTTAAATTAAATCATAGCTGTGTACATTAATGCAATCATTGGGTACAATGTGCTGGTTTTATATACAATTTGAAGTATTTTATTTTCTTTTTCTTTCTTTTTTTTTTTTTTAGACAGAGCCTCAAGCCGTCACCCTGGATTGAGTGCTGTGGCATCACAGCTCACAGCAGCCTCCAATTCCTGGGCTCAAGCGAGTAGAGTCTCTTGCCTTCACCTCCCAAGTAGCTGGGACTACAGGCGCCTGCCACAATGCCCGGCCGTTTTTTTGGTTGCAGCTGTCATTGTTGTTTGGCGGGCCCGGGCTGGATTTAAACCCGCCAGCTCAGGTGTATGTGGCTGGTGCCTTAGCCGCTTGAGCCACAGGCACGGAGCCCAATTTGAAGTATTTTCATCAAACTGGTTAACATAGCCTTCACGGCATTTTCTTAGTTATTGAGTTAAGATATTTATATTCTACACCTAGTAAATTTCACATGTACCCTTCTAAGATGCACCATAGGTGTGGTCCCACCAATCACCCTCCCTCCACCTATCCTCCCCCTCCCCTCCCCTCCCTCTCCCCTTTCCTCTTCTTCTTGGGTTATAATTGGGTTATAGCTTATAAGAAAGCTATAATTTGGTTTCATAGTAGGGCTGAGTACATTGGTACTTTTTCTTCCATTCATGAGATACTTTGCTAAGAAGAATATGTTCCAGCTCCATCCATGTAAACACGAAAGAGGTAAAGTCTCCATCTTTCTTTAAGGCTGCATAATATTCCATGGTGTACATGTACCACAATTTATTAATCCATTTGTGGGTCTATGGGCACTTGGGCTTCTTCCATGACTTAGCAATTATGAATTGGGCTGCAATAAACATTCCAGTACAAATATCTTTGTTATAATGCAATTTTTGGTCTTCTGGATATATACCTAGTAGAGGAATTGTAGGATCAAATAGCAGGTTTATTAGCTGCCTTCTTCTTAATGCCAGCAAAGAACATTCTTGTTCCAGGGGTGTAGTTCCAGGGATTCTCCAAAGAAACCATCAGTGTCTGTATCCTCTCCCACGTGATACCTTTGTTCTTATTGGTGTTCTGTGAGGGAGAGTCCAGCAGTCTG
>CAUYRH010015508.1:0-18654 GCA_963574655.1 Perodicticus potto | reverse complement strand
ATAGAGGAGGGTTAGGAATATAAGTCCAATATTCATATTTTTGTTCTTTAGTGGGCACAGATAATATTGAAAGTATCACCAAAAAGAGATTAACTGCATTCATTTCCTGGTGAGTGTGATGCACCAGGGTCTGTGCTTGAAGGCACAGTTTTTTTAATCTGACCCCATGTCTCCTGGTTCACATCCTTTGTTCTGGACAGAACTGTTTGTCTTTCTCTTCGGGTTGATCCCAAGTTGATTTTCTCCATTCTGGCAACCAACTTTTCCTCTGTCATCTTCTTCCTCCTTGGTGCATGGCTCTGTGGGGCCATGTTGGAGCTTTAGATGTTTGACTGGAACCCAGAGTTTAGTATGTCCTGTAGAGATATAAGCATAACTGCGTGACGTCCTTCCTTCCAGTTTGAAAATACCAGGCTCACCTTAAGCTGACAACTGCTTGAACAGAGAAGCGATCCCAAGGAAGTGGGCCCGTGCTGTCCTCGTGAGGCTTACCCTGCTGGCTACACTAAAATGTTGGGTGAATGTTTCTTGTGTGGGCGGTTCCACAGAGGTTGAGGCATTCTCATCCCAGTTGTAGATTTTGGATGTGAAGGTAATATCGGTTGGTGTGGCAATAATAAAGTTTGAATGAAGAACTCATCAAATTGATGGCATTCATAAATATGCTCTTCAGTTTTAAATCTCTGGTCTTTAGAATCATTTGACGGAACATTTAATTCAGTTATATACCAAAAGTCCTGGGTTTTTCTGGGGCTTTGAGAAGATTGGTATTTGCTTCTCTCAATTGGCAGTGCATTTCCCGGCTTCCGTGTTGTCCCAGCATCCTCCTTACAGATTTGTCAGAACTCGGAGGTCACAGTGCTAAGAGCACGTGGCACACACACCGGATTTTCCACAGACACTTTTTTTTTTTTAGACAGTCTCAAGCTTTCACCCTGGGTAGAGTTCCATGGCGTTACAGGTCACAGCAAACTCAAACTCTTGAGCTCAAGCGATTCTCTTGCCTCAGCCACCTGAGTAGCTGGGACTACAGGTGCCCGCCACAACAACTGTCAATTTTTTTTGTTGTTGTTGCAGTTGTCATTGTTATTTTTAGCTGGCCTGGGCTGGATTCGTACCCACCAGCCTCCGTCGGTGCCCTTCCCGCTGAGCTTTGGGCGCCGCCAGGTATTGACACATATTGGTCATTGATCAACCTGGTGAGCCTCCCTACCCCTCACAGGCAGTCTAGTCAGCTTTTCTACCAGATTCCCAGGTGGCTCATGTTGCTGACGGACTGTCAGGAGTCTTAACTGTGGTAGGCACAGGTGTCTGCTGACTGCTCGTTTGTTTTATTTACTTGTTTTTGAGACAGAGTCTCACTTTGTCACCCTGGGTAGAGTGCTGTGGCATCATAGCTCCCAACAACCTTAAACTCCTGGGGTCAAGTGATCCTCCTGCCTCAGCCTCCTGAATAGCTGGGACTACAGGTACCCACCACTACTCCTGGCTAATTTTTCAATTTTTAGCAGAGATAGGGTCTTTCTTAAAATAAGGCTGATTTCCAACTCTTGACCTCAAATGATCCATCCACCTCAGCCTCCCAAAGGGCCAGGATTATAGGCATGAGCCACTGTAACGGCTTTTTTATAGACTTAGAAATATTTCATGTTTTGCTTTTTGTGCTGCTTAGGGAGGGTCTGTATGGAGTTGTTCTGGATTCCCACTGTAACTTAAAGGGAAACTTTAACAATGCCTGGAGCACTTTATGTCGTCAGATTCTTTCTAGTAGAAACCCACTTAGGTGGCACCAGTCTTGACTTCCAAATGGAACAGTATGTCTACAAAAGGAAAAGTGATGGCGTCTACATCATAAATCTGAAGAGGACCTGGCAGAAGCTTCTGTTGGCAGCTTGGACCATCATTGCCATTGAAAACCTTGCTGATGTCAGTGTTTGGCCAGCGCAAAGCTGTGCTGAAGTTTGCTGCTGCCACTGGAGCCACTCCTATTGCTGGCTGCTTCCCTCCTGGAACCTTCACTAACCAGATCCAGGCAGCCTTCCGGGAGCCTCATCTTTTAGTGGTTACTGATCCCAGGGCTGACTACTGGCCTCTCACAGAGGCGTCTTATGTTAACCTGCCTACCATTGCTCTGCGTCACACAGATTCTCCTCTGTGTTATGTGGACATCGCCATCCCATGTAATAAGGGAGCTACTCAGTCGGTCTGATGTGGTGGGTGCTGGCCCGGGAAGTTCTCCGCATGCGTGGCACCATCTCCCGTGAACATCCGTGGGAAATCACTCCTGATCTCTACTTCTACAGAGATCCTGAAGAGACTGAAGAGGAAGAGCAGGCTGCTGCTGAGAAAACTGTGACCAAGGAGGAATTTCAGGGTGAATGGACTGCTCCAGCTCCTGAGTTTACTGCTGCTCAACCCAAGGTTGCAGACTGATCAGAAGGCTGCAGGTGCCCTCTGGGCCTACACAGCAGGTCCCCTCTGAAGCCTGGTCTGCAGCTCCCACTGCTCAGGCCATGGGATAGGTGGTCTAAGCTGTTCTTCCACAGGCTCTTAAATAAGATGAAAGTAAGGTTGGCAGAAAATAAACAGTTAAAAAAAAAAAAAGGAATATTTCATGTTTTTCCACTATGGAACCATAGACCTAATAAATCTTAATTCAGATTTAGGCTGCTGACCTATTTTTTGGGTGGGGGGATCTGTAGGATCTTTTTTTTTTTAACATTTATAGTTGCATTTGAAAATTCAGGTGGGGGTTCCACATAGAGGTTCAGATTTCTGGCTCCTCTTCCTTGGACATCTCCAAGGGCAGCAGCCAAGGGCCCCTGTCCCACGTGGAGGTGAGGAGGGGCTGCTGCTGCCCCCTCGCCACCTCCTGCCCTGATGGGAAGCTGTGTTCTAGCTGCTGTGTGGTAGCTCATGTGCACACTTGCACGCTGGCACGCTGGCTTCCTCTGTGGCCACGGTGTCTTGTGGGTGGAAAAACAAAGGATAGCACACGGGGGTGGGGGGTAGGGGGGCGCTATTTCAAGAAAAATGCATAAGAATATATGGAGATGAGGACTAACTCATCTTTTCTTATTCTTGGCCCTTTTTGCTCATTTATGAAACCTCTTCGTGCCTTAGTTTCCTCATCTGTACACTGGGTAGAGTACTTGCCTCATAGTGTCACTGTGCAGATTAAATGAATTAAAGGAGGTAGAATACTGAGAAGAGGGTCCAGCACCATTGAGCACTTATCATAGTACGTGCTCAATAAATGTTCATTGCCATCATCATCAATGGCATATTTGTCTCTTCTAGACCAGGTTCTCAACTGAGGGGTGACTTTTGTTTGTCATAGCTGCTAACATCCTCTGATGCTTAGGAACTCCCCCTATCCCGCTTCAGCAGTTTCTGGCTACAAATATCAACATGCTGAGATCAGGAAACCCTGCTTAAACTTGAAGTGTGTTACTCTTGATCTCACCAAACTCTTCAAACAGGTCTCTCACCCAGCATTTTCAAGGGCTGCTCTCCTTTTAGTGGCAGGCAACACACTGTACATTTAGCTTTATTATGCTGGACTCTGGTCTTTCCTGAAACTTCTTGTCCTTCATCCTAGTAATAGCAGTGCCCATTTATCGAGCCCGTTGTGAGTGATTGTGCTCAGTGCTTTCCACATGTCATGGCATTGATCCTAACCGTCCTGTGAGGTAGGTTCTGTTATTACACCCATTTTACAGATGTGGAGTTGGAGGGTTATGTGCACAGAGTCACTCAGCCAGAGCTGGGACTGGGTCCAGGTCTTGTTCTGGAATCAACAGCCCTCACCCTTGGTTCTTCTGCCTAGGTCCGTACCGAGCCAGTTTATTTGCTCATCCTTGGGAGGCTCTTTCAAATATATGAGCTGACTCTGTCATCCATCTCTTCTCTCCTCTGGTCAAGACCCCCAGTTCTCAGAGTTCCCCCTAAAGGTGTGTTTCTGTTCTGTTTACCATCAGAGTGATCCTCCCACCTCTTGACAGCCACCTGCCTGTACCCAGGCTCCACCTCTCTCAGAGGTTGCTCCACAGACACTTCCTGTGCCATTGCTGGCCGCACTGCCCCAGATTCTCTCTGGTTGAATACATCTCAGTGACCCATTTTCATTCATACTCCACCTGTTTGGCCATTTAAAATCTCAGCCTTGGTTCTGCTATTCCTTTCCAGCAGTCCATCTGTACCTGCACCTGAAATTCACTCCTTTGGGTGGAGCAGAAAGCATGAGGGAGTGAAGTCAGGAGGTTAGGTTGTGAATACTTGGCTGTGTGGCCTGGGGCAAGCCACTCACATTCTCTGGTCCATGGTAAAGTAGAGAGTTTGACTTGAGTAGTGCCTAACATCTCTTCTAGTTCTAACATTCTTTGATGAAATCTGTTAACAACATGAATGTGTAATAGTTATAACTCTGATTATTGTGGCAATAGTAATGGATAATTATCGAGCAGTCGCTATAAAACTTTCAGTATTTTAAGTGAACTGTCTCACTGAATCCTCCAACAACCCCAGGGGTATGTGCTGTTATCCCATTTTACAAATGGGTGCCTTGAGACAGAGCCATGTCAAAATACTTGTCCAAGATTACTACCTGGCTAGAAGTTGATAGACCTGGGATTTGCATTGTCCTGAGAGTGAATAAATCCTTGCAGTCCTGTGTTCTTGTTGTGGAATGATCCCTGCTTTGGGGTCTTGTGCGTTTCCACTCAATCCCACTATGATCCAGGCTGTGAATGACTTTAAAAGCTAAGCCCTGACTCATCTTGTAGAGTAATTCTCCGTGCCCCAGATCCTAGCTTAGTGTTATTATTCAGACATTTTCTTTTGGAATCTAAAATTTAGACAGTAATGATAATGTTGGAACCACTTTATGTGTGCTTAATGTATTTCAGACACATTAATATTATCTTTTTGTTATTAATGTAAGTTAACCGTATTAGTGTGTTACTGTTATTCAGTCTACGTCTCAGTTGCGTAGGTATTATTGTCTCTATTTTATTTTATTCTTTTATTTATTTTTTGTGACAGAGTCTCACTTTGTCACTCTTGGTAGAATTCTGTGGCATCATAGGTCACAGCAATCTCAAACTCTTGGGCTCAAGCAATTCTCTTGCCTCGGCTTGTCAAGAAGCTGGGACTACAGGTGCCCGCCACAATGCCTAGCTATTTTTAGAGACCAGGTCTTGTTCCGGCTCAGGTTGGTCTCGAACCTGTGAGATCAGGCAGTTCACCTGGCTCGGCCTTCCAGAGTGCTAGGATTACAAGTGTGAGCCACTTAGCCCGGCCTTTGTTGTCCCTATTTTATAGATGTGAAAACTGAGGCTCAAAGAGCCCTGTGTGACTAAAGTCATAATCTAGTGCTGTGTTCTTCAACCATTTTTATTTCACAGCACACTTGAATCTGTAGTTAAACTTCCACAGCACACTTAAATTATCTTGATCAGGCTCGGCGCCTGTGGCTCAACGGGCTAAGGTGCCCGCCACGTACACCTGAGCTGGCGGGTTCCAATCCAGCCCGGGCCCGCCAAAACAACAGTGACGGCTGCAACCAAAAAATGGCCGGGCGTTATAGCGGGCGCCTATAGTCCCAGCTACTTGGGAGACAGAGGCAGGAGACTTGCTTGAGCCCAGGATTTGGAGGTTGTTGTGAGCTATGATGCCATGGCACTCTATCCAGGGTGACAGCTTGAGGCTCTGTCTCAAAAAAAAAATCATCAAAAAAATGAAAAGAAGAGTGGGCGGTGCCTGTTGCTCAAGGAGTAGGGTGCTGGCCCCATATACCGTTGGTGGTGAGTTCAAACTGGCCCTGGCCAAAAAAAGAAAAAAAAAAAAAACAAAACAGTAAAAAAAAAAGAATATACTTACTGTTTGGTTTTTGTTTTTTTTTTTAAGACAGAGCCTCAAGCTGTCACCCTGGGTAGAGGTGGCATCACAGCTCACAGCTACCCCCAACTCCTGGGCTCAAGCGATTCTCCTACCCCCACCTCCCAAGTAGCTGGGACCACAGGCGCCCGCCACAACGCCCGGCTATTTTTTGGTTGCAGCTGTCATTGTTGTTTGGCGGGCCCAGGCTGGATTCGAACACGCTAGCTCAGGTGTATGTGGCTGGTGCCTTAGCTGCTTGAGCCACAGGCACCAAGCCTACTTACTGTGCTTTGAACTTTTTTTGAAAATAATTAATGATCTTTAAAAATTTTTGCCGCACACTGGTTGAAAATCACTGATCTAGTGCATCTGAGCTAGAGACCAGGGAGGGGCACATTCTCATGTATTTTTCAAAATATTTTAAATAACTGTATTGACACAATAGTTGTTTAAACTATAATGGAAAGATGTTAGAGGGATCTATGAAAGTACACCTGAGACCTTTAGAGAAGGTAGATAGGATGTTTCTCTCCCTCCCTCCCTGCCGCCTTCCCTCTCCATCCTCCTCTCCACCGCCAACTGTATGGACCCTGGCCTGGTTGGAGGCTCCCATCGCAGGCTACCCAGGCTCTTCTTTCAACACTGAACTATAGGACTGGACGATTGTATTCTTTGCCTCCTTACATCATTACACTAGATTAGACATGAGTACCTGTTTCAAGGTCAGGGATAGGCTGAACAGGATCCAATTCCCCCTGTCTGTGCAGCCAGAGGTAGGGGGTGAATCACAGACAGGGCTGCTGAGAGCAGGAGAGGGGCACATGCTCTCACTGCAACTCTGTGAACGCCCCTGTTTCCCCAGCTGGAGTGCAGTGGTGTTACCACAGCTCACTGTGACCTCTGATTCCTGGGCTCACGCGGTCTTCCTGCCTCAGCTTCCTGAGTAGCTGAGACTACAGCTGCATCTGGTCAGTCCGTTTCTGGAAGAGAGTGGATCCACTGAAGACCCTTCATTTCCTAAAGGCTCCTCCGTCAGCCTGTGAGCCTGATTGCAGCCTGAGGAAGTGACATGAAGAAGGATTTTGGAGGCTGGATGTGGTGGCTCACACTTGTAATCCTAGTGCTATGGGAGGCCAAAGTGGGTAGATCCTTTGAGCTGAGGAGTTTGAGACTAGCCTGAGCAAGAGTGAGACTCCATCTCTACTAAAAACAGAAAAAAACCTAGCTGGGCATTGTGGCAGGCACCTACAGTCCCTCTACTTGGGTGACTGAGGCAGGAGAATCACTTGAACCCAGGAGTTAAAGATTGCTGTGAGTTATGACATCACAGTACTCTTCCCAGGGTAACAGAGTGAGACTATCTTAAAAAAAAAAAAAAAAAAAAAAGCAGGATGCAATAATTCTAGCAATTTGGCAGGCAGAGGCGGGTTGATTCCTTGAGCTCAGGAGTTGGAGACAAACCTGAGCAAGAGTGAGACCCTGTCTATACTAAAAAATAGAAAAACTAGCTGGGCATGGTGTCTTTATGTCTATAGTCCCAGCTACTTGGGAAGCTGATGCAAGAGGATTGCTCAAGCCAAAGAGTTTAAGGTTGCTGTGAGCTATGACGCCCCAGTACTCAGCTCAGGGTGACAGAGTGCAACTCTGTCTCAAAAAAAAACAAAAAAGAAGGACCTTGGGTGAGGAAAATCAGGTAGACCAGGCCTGGCTAGGACTGGGGCAGGGAAATGGCCTCTCTGCCCTTTATTTGATTTATGCTGGAGCAAAAAGCACTCTGGGTGTCCAGACTGAGGCTGAGAGGCAGTGGGTCTCTGGCCATGGGACTGGCTTTGCCTGGTGGCCTCTTCCTCCTCACTGGACCCCTGGGGCGCTGCTGAGGGCATGAGCTGAACCAGAGACCTCCCCAGGCTGAAGGAGAGATTGAGGATATGTGGTGGCCTTGGAGCCGTCAGGCCCCCTCTGCCTGGGATAAACGAGGCCACTGTCAAAATCTCTGGTTTACTGTGCTTGTGCTGTTTGGTCCTCTCCCATTAGCACATCCTCACCAGTTCACAAAGAGAGATCTTGGACGCACAGGTTTCCTTTTAGAGATGCACAGTGCTTAGAGAGGTGGAACCTAGGACAACACTAGGTTCAGGGCTGGAGGCAGGGACAGGGTGTGGGTGGGGAAGAGGGGAGTGAGTCCTGGAGACCCGTGGGGAAGGTTTGGGAACTCGCCTTTTTCTTTCTTACTGTTGATTGAGCACTTCCTGAATGGCAAATCCTTTATGAATATTTTCGAGCTGATCCTCTTGACTTTTATGAAGTCCTATTATTACTGTCTCCGTTTTACTGCTAAGGACATTAATCCACGGGTCTCAGACCTGCCAGTGAATGGTGGATCTGAGGACTGACCCCCCCCCCCCCGCCAGTGCATCCTGATGTGCGTGTTCTTAGTCTCTGCGTTGCCTCCTCCATTTCCTACCTTTTTTTTTTTTTTTTTTTTTTATAGAGACAGAGTCTCACTCTATCGCCCTCGGTAGAGTGCTGTGGAGTCACAGCTCACAGCAACCTCCAGCTCTTGGGCTTAAGCGATTCTCTTGCCTCAGCTTCCCAAGTAGCTGGGACTACAGGCGCCTGCCACAGCGCCCGGCTAGTTTTTTTTTTTTAATTTATTTTATTTTAGAGACAGAGCTTCAAGCTGTCACCCTGGATAGAGTACTGTGGCATTACAGCTCACAGCAACCTCCAATTCCTGGGCTTGAGCGAATCTCCTGCCTCCACCTCCAAAGTAGCTGGGACCACAGGCGCCCGCCACAACGCCCAGCCGTCATTGTTTGGCGGCCCGTGCTGGATTTGAACCCGCCAAGTCAGGTGTATGTGTCTGGCACCTTAGCCTGTTAAGCCACAGGCGCCGAGCCATCCCGGCTAGTTTTTGATACAGTTTGGCTGGGGCCGGGTTTGAACCCACCACCCTCCGTATATGGGGCCGGTGCCCTACTCGCTGAGCTACAGGCGACACCCTCCATCTCCTACGTTTGCCCAAACTTTATGGTGGGCACTCTTGTTAGGAAAATACCCCCATCTGGGAGGTGCTCAGGGCTACCTCAGGGCAGGAGCAAGTGGGCCAGGAAGAGGGAGTTACAGAAAGCTCAGTTTCAGGGCTTTGCCAGGAGACCTGAGCAAACACAGGTGTGTTTTTATCTCACTGCTAAACCTGGCTTCCCCAGGAAAAAGGGCTGGCTGCTTTCAACAGCACGTTTCCTCTTTCAAAAGCACGTCTTTTTATGAAAGAATCCTCTTCTTCCTTCCTCTCACCCCTGACATCCCCCACCCCCCATGGCTGGATGGTCAACAGTGAGATTTCACAGGCCCCAGCTGCAGTGCAGTTCCCACTCCAAGCCTTTTGTTTCAGGCAACATTGTACCTGAAATGGTCCTGGAAAGGCCACATTGCACCTGAAACAGTCTCTTTTAGTTACTGGGGCTCAAGGCACCAGAAACCCTTAGGCCTAGGTTGAGTTTGCCTGGAAAGGGCTGTGGAAATCCACGTACAAGATGGTGAAAAGAGATGGTGAAAAGAGCTTCCCGGCCCTCACTGTGAAAGCACAATGGGGGAAAGATGCACATGTGAACAGTGACAGCTGGGAGGGAATATGCAAAACCAAAATACATTCTGTTTATTTTATTTAAAACTTCCTTGATATTTTTTATAAAAACAAAAAGTCAAAATGAAAACAAAGGCTAAGGGCCCTGTCATCTCCCACTGGGTTTGCAGTGCCAGCCCTGAGGCAGGATGCTGGGTACATACTCTTTCCTACTCTGCTGCATCCACTGTCCTCTGAGCTGTCTGCTTTGTCCAGAGGGTCTCTAACAGTGCTGTTTGTCCCTTCACTCTCTGTCCTAATACCATTTAGTGTCACCCATGGTGTGTGGTTAGATCTCTCAGGACCCTCCCAGCTTTGCATCAGTTCATCACTTGTTTCTTCCACCAGCTGCCCTTTTTTTTTTTTTTTTAATATATCCACTGGAGTGTCTGTAGCACTCACTAGCTGGGAATTTTGCTGGTTTTTTTGTTTGTTTGTTTGTTTGTTTTTCACTGCTATATCCCTGACTCTGTGCCCTGAGACCCTGGGATATAAAAGTGAACTTTGAGTTCCCACCTTCAGGAGCTCCCAGTCTTGACAAGTGACCAGGCAAAATGACCATGCAAGGGGGTAGGGTGATGATGGGCTCTGTGTGCCCAACGCAGATGTGGCAGGTGGCTGTCAGGAAGGGTGAGATATCTTTACCCAGTCTTGAAAGATGAATGAGAGTTAGCCCAGTGAGATACAGAAGACATTCCAGGCTGAAGAATCATTATATTCTCCACCCCCGTCTGTGCACCAGTCTTCCCTAAGCTCGGGTAGAACAGATCATACCCTATTCTCTTTGTTGTGGGAGTGGACTGGCCTTCAGAGTGGAGATGTGTTTACAGGGATAGAGTGATATTCCATGTGAGATATGATTTAAAGTTGGAGCCCAAAGTCAGGAGATTTTTTTAATGCTGTTCCTGTCTCCCCACCTGTGTGGAGTGATAGCTCCCATCTGTTTGTTCCCCTTCTTACTCACTTTTGCTTATAAACTTAAGTAGCCATTCTAAAATGGCTACACCACCACCACCACCCCACCCCTACCCACTTATTGCCACTTTACTTAAGAGTGCCTCAGGGCAGGAGGAAGGGTTGGTGGGGTCATGAGTCTTATGACTTCCCTAGTAGAAGGAGTGTCTCTAGTATGGCTGTTCTTATTAGAATGAATAATACACCGTTTGCCCTTGAAACTTTGCAGATCAGGTGGGAAGGGACCTGAATAGCCCTGTTGTCGGGTGAACCCCATGTAATTGATAGTGCTATTTGATACAGAGAAGACTGGAGTTGCCAATGAAAGGTTTGGATCTAAAGCAAGAGGGTCCTTTTCTCTGGTTGCCATAGACTGACAGCTAGTGAGAGCCCAGAGCTTAGATGGACATGTGAAATTGAAGTGCATGCTTTTGTTTCTCCTTTGAGTCACCCTGTTTGTTTGAGCCACTAGGTGGGGCTATTGGTACAGCACAGTTTGGTTACTGCCCTGTCTGATCATGGTTTGCTTGAGAGAAGTAGCTTCAGAGTTGATGGTCTTTGGATTTAACCTCCTAAATTCCCTTTCTAGAATTCTTCCTCATGATTTTGCAGGTGAAGGCGCCCTTGCTCCCACTCCAAATACACATTGGAGTCCTTACTGTTCTTTCTCCTTATCCTGACACCATGCTTTTGAACTCTCTCCCCAACAAAACATATTAATCCTTTCTCTTTGCTAGCTGCCAAGTGAGAAGAGATTTGACAAACTATTTTACCTTAAGGTGTCAAGAAGGCTTAATATATTACCTCTGGATTATTTTGCCTTAAAACTGTTAAGATTGAAATTAGGGCTGGGCGTGGTATCTTATGCCTATAATCCTAGCACTCTGGGAGGCTGAGGTGGGTGGATTGCTTGAGCTTAGGAGTTCAAGACCAGCCTGAGCAACAGCAAGACCCCATCTCTACTAAAAATAGAAAAACTGAGGCAAGAGGATCGCTTGAACCTAAGAGTGCTATCATCATAGCACTACCAGGGTGACAAAGTAAAACTCTGTCTCAAAAAAGGAAAGGATTGAAACTAGGTCTTATAACCTAAGAGATAAATTGCTAAGAATGGGATCGTGGCCCTTCTAAATGTGAGTGGGGCTGAAGTCTTTGAAAGGGGGTCGGGAGGTATTGAGGGAAGGTGCTGCTTCATCTGTACCTCTGGTGCCCCATGCTGTGGGCTCTGTGTGTGTGGGGTCCTTCAGCTGCTGCCCTGGGGGAGCTCAGCACTTGGTTGGTTGCTGAGGGGAATGAGACTGTGTGGGACAACTGCTCAGAGGTTCTGTGGGCTCTGCTGAATGGGCGTGCACCTTCCCTGGCCCCACTAAATGGCTCATCCAATGAGGGGGATGACCCCAGTACCCTATACAGAACTGGAAAGATGGCATGAGGCAAGCGGGGTGAGTCCTGGGGCCCCTGTTGAGGACCTCGGAGACTATGTGGTTTGTGATGGAGCCTGACCACTCGCTCTTCTTCATTTTTCCCAGACCTTCACAGCATGGTGCAACTCCCATCTCCGGAAGGCAGGGACACAGATTGAGAACATTGAGGAGGACTTCCGTGACGGCCTGAAGCTGATGCTGCTGCTGGAGGTCATCTCAGGTGAAGGGCCAGCCCAAGAGGAAGTACTGCTTGTCAGCGTCTGCCCTGACACCTCTGTGTCTACTCTGCCCATGGGCATGGCACTGGCTAGTTTGGGGTCTGTTGAGACAAGCCGGGATGGAATGTGTGAATTCAGACTAAGAAACTGGGTCTCAAGTCTGGTTCTACTTCCAACCATCTGGATGTCTTTTTTTTTTGAGATAGTCTCACTTTGTCACCCTCAGTAGAGTGCTGTGGTGTCATAGCTCATAGCAACTTCAAAATCCTGGGCTCAAACGATTCTCTTGCCGCAGCCTCCCTAGTAGCTGGGACTATAGGCACCTGCCACAAAGCCTGGCTATCTTTAGAGGTGAGGTCTTGCTCTTGCTCAGGCTAGTCTTGAACCTGTGAGCTCAGGCAGTCTACCCGCCTCAGCCTCCTGAAGTGCTGGGATTATAGGCATTAGCCATTGCGTGCAGCTCCAGGTGTCTTGGGCCAAGTTACTTTGCCTTTTTGTCTCACCATCCTCATTTACAAAAGTAGAGGTCTTGACGGATGGTCTATGAGGCTCCTTCTCCCAAATGGTAGGACTTCATGGCCAAGAATGTAACCAGGGATGACCGTCTTCAAACTTTGGCTCCACTACTGCTTAGATCCCTGTCTCCAGATGACTTCAGGGCATTGTCCAGCTCCCAGTTTGTCCAGATGTCTAGAGGGACAGGTCCACTTGAATGTATGTCTCAGCTTGCTTGCAGATGCCTTTCTTCCGCCCTTGGAGGTTGGTGGTCCCTGAGAGGCTAGCCATGGTGTAGAGGCCAGGCCGTCTTAGCTACTCCCTTCACTTTACCTCACCTGATGCCAGTGTGTCACAGGCCTAATCTCAGCCCACACCCCCTTCCATAATCCCCCTCTTAAATACTGAGCCTCCCTGGGCATCTCTACCCAGATGTCCCACAGGGTCCTCTCAGCATGTCCAGACTTGTACTCTCTCACAACCTCATTCTGCACCTAACCTGGGGTTGTAGACAGCTCTTCTTTGCTTTTCTTTCCAACTTGCCATTCATGTTCTGTTCATCTGTTTCCGTCTTCCCAACCCTCCTCTTAACCCCTGTTGCTGTGATGTCAGTGTGGGGCGTGTGTTGCCTCTCATCTGGTGATAACAGGAGGCCCTGGGCTCCTCGGCTTCTCCCTGCAGTCTTCCCTGTGCTGTAGCCAGAAGCATCGCCCCACCATTGTCCAAATATGGTCGTGCTGTTCCCTGCTCACAACCCTTTGGTGCCTCCTAGGGCTTTGAGCCTGCAGGCTACATTCCTCAGCTTAGCTTGCAGGATCCTTCAAGACCTGGCACCTGCTTTGTTTTCAACTAACTATTCCCAAAAAGATATCAGACCTTGGACCCTCTGCCACATGGGGAAGTGTGCAGTTCTGCCTAGATGATGTATATTTTCTATTCCCTGTGCTTTTGCATGACCTCTCCCTGTTTTTTTTTGTTTTTTTTTTTTTTTTTGTAGTTTTGGCCAGGCTGGGCTTGAACCTGCCACCCCCGGTATATGGGGCCAACACCCTACTCCTTGAGCCACAGGCACTGCCCTCTCCCTCTTTTTTTAAAAAGTAGTTTTTTCTTTTTGTTTTTCAGACAAAACCTGTATGTGTGATGTTTATACATTTGTGTACATATGTGGTAAATTCATGTAACACAACATTTGCTATTTTAAACATTTTTAAGCATATATAGTTCAGTAGCATTGAGTATGTTTATATTGTGCAGCTGCCACCATCATTCTTCTCTAGAACTCTTTCCATCTTCCCAAATTGAAACTCTCTACCCATTAAGCATGAACTCCCCATTCTCCTCACTTCCCTCTTCTAGCAACCAGCATTCTACTTTTCCTCTCTGACTTTGACTCAGTGTTTGTCCTTTTGTGGCTTGCTCATTTCACTTAGCATCACATCTCCCAGCTTCATCCATGTGGTAGCGGGCATCCCCATCTCTCTTTAGCTTAAGGCTAAATCATACTCCATCAAATGTTTCACCACATTTCGTTTGGCCACCCATCTGTGGATGGACACTTGGATTGCTTCCACATTTTGGCAATTGTGAATGATGATAGGGCTGTACAAATAAATATTCTTTGAATCTCTGCTTTTAATTCTTTGCGGTACATACCCACAAGTGGAATTGCTAGGTCATATGGTAATTCTCTCTTTAAATTTATTTTATTATTTATTTATTTATTTATTATAATTAAATCATAGCTGTGTACATTATTTTATTTTATTTTTTTGAGACAGAGTCTCAGTATGTCGCCCTGGGTAGAATGCTGTGGCGTCACAGCTCACAGCAACCTCAAAGTCTTGGACTTAAGCAGTTCTCTTGCCTTAGCCTCCCATGTAGCTGGGACTACAGGAGCCCACCACCAATGCTCCGCTATTTTTTTGGTTGTAATTGTCATTATTGTTTAGCTGGCCGGGGCCGGGCTTGAACCGCCAGCCTCAGTGCATATGGCTGGTGCCGTAACCACTGTGCTACCAGTGCTGAGCCTCTCTTTAAATTTGTTGAACTACCGCCATGCTGTTTCCCTCCAACTGCCTTTTAGAATGCCCTTTCCTATCTCCTCCCCAGCACTGCCCAGTGGAAAACAAACCCAGCATTACTCTTTTTCATTCTTCAAAACTCAACTTGGGGGTTTTCTTCAAGAGGGCTTCCCTGAGACACACACTCCCTGTGAGCTTGCTGTCCTTCCTGTAACACCCTATCAATCCTGCCCTTGTGTGGATCACTCCTGGCCCCTGCCTTGCCTGTCTCCTTCCCCATTCCTTACCGAGCTTCCTGGGGCTTCTTACCTCTCTGGCCCAAGTGCTGGGAGCTGTCCCAGCCTGTAGGGGGCACTCCAGCCTTGTTTGCTGACCTTTAGTTCCTGCCCAAGCATAGGAACCACTGTTTCTTCCCAGGGATGGGGAAGATCTGCTCAGGGCAATGTTGCCTTTCCCCCTGAGCATCTTTGAAGATGAATGGGGTACCAGGGATGAGGAGAAGGAAGAGGGATGTTGTCTGCAGAGATTCTTCTTTTTATTGTTTGGGATTTATTAAGGGTACAAAGAATTAGGTTCCACTGAGTCTTGCAGAGACTATTGAAGAGGGTCCCTGGACCACTTGCACCAGAATCAGCAGGACCACTTGTTCAAATGAGGATTCCCAGGCCCTACCCCAGACCTCCTAAGTCAGGAACTTGGTGGGGCTGGGCAAGTTCTCCACATGATTTCATGCAAACTGAAGTTTAGGAGCTGCCGGCCTGGGCCTGCGTACCTTTTCCCATCCTCTGTGTTTAAGCTTGCACAGCTGGTGATGGCTGGAGCTTAGGCTTAGCAGGCCCCAAGGGCTGGGGCAGGAGCAACCCTCCAGGGAGGGATGTGGTGCTGCCTCCGTCAGTTCTTCAGGGTAGGAGCCCCAGTGCCATCTCTCCTGGGCAGGAGATGGTGGGGGACCATCCTGGGCAGCAGCCATTGCTTCAGGAGAGCCACAAGGGGAAAGTCTTGATTTAATTAAGAAACAGCCGTACTTCTCTGGGAGCTGACAACCAAATACCATCTGTGGCAGGAAGTCTGCTCTCTTCAGAAGGTGGCAGACTGCTGGGAAGGCAGGAGGCTGGGCGGCCACTGGGAAAAGTGGTGTTCTGATCAGGGGTAGGTCTGGCTCAGTGTCACAGGCAGACCACTGACATGCACAAGGGTCTGAGTTTTGGGCTCTAGCATGGTGGTTCTCAGCCTTGACTCCTTGGAGCCATGTACCCCTTTCCTGGGTATCACCACATGTGTTGCACTTCTAATTTTCAAATCATTTCAAGAGGGTCCTGAATGCTGTCTGTTCTGGGATAAAAGTATTCTTAGTAGGGTATTTAGAGAACCAGCTTCTCTTCCCAGGTTTCCCCAAAGCCTCTGACCTTGAAACCTGGGCAGCAGAACCTCCCCTGTAGAAGCTGGAGGTGGGTGGGGGGAGTTGGACCTGAGCAGGGGTGGAAGGTTGACCCAGAGCTTGAGCCAAATTGGGAGGAGCTGCTGTGGACAAATCTATTTAAATCCTTGGAAACATTTTCACAATACTCTAGTGACCTGTACCCCATTCCCAGGGCAAAATGGTTTAGACTGGAAGATCAGCCCTTTGCATGTTCTGTTCTCTCTGCTTTGATCACCATTCCCAGCAGTCTTCCCTATCTGCAAAGACTCAGGCTTTCCCTAACCATGCCTCTTCTTCCTCCTCCTCCCCCTCTCTTCCTCGCCCTCCTCCTCCTGTTTTGAAGACCATTGATCCTTCTTGGTATTTGTTCATTGTATATATTTATTTGTGTATTTCTTTATTTAAGGTCTGTCTCTCCTACTGGATTGTAATTACATAAGGGCAAGAAACGGTTTTATTCACCCCTATATTCCTATTACCCAGCCAAATCCCTGGCATGTACTAGGGACATAATAAGGAAATGCTGAGTCCAGCAGGCTTAGACCTGAGAAAGGGAAGAAAGAAGAGTCAGGTTAGACTCTCCTCCTCTCCTGGCCAGGGTACATCCTGCAGCCCTTGAGAGGTGCATGCAAACACACCCCTCAGTAAGCTGTGCTGGGGCTGAGGCACTGTGAGAGCAGCCCTGGCTCTGGGTTGTAGCTTCTCACCTTCATTTTCTTCCCTCCTGATCCACCAGGTGAACGCTTGGCCAAGCCAGAGAGGGGCAAGATGAGGGTGCACAAGATTTCCAACGTCAACAAGGCCCTGGATTTCATAGCCAGCAAAGGGGTCAAACTGGTGTCCATTGGAGCTGAAGGTGAGTAAAGCCTGCCCTTGGCTGTCCCGAGGAGCCTGGTTTTCTTTGCCTTCTAGTTCCCTTGCTCTTTTCTAGGCTGACTCCTGGACCCACACATCATTTGGGGGCATTTGACAATGGGTTCCCCAGAACCCCATCTGGCTGGATTCTTCATGTAACAACAGCACTTACCTTCCGATCTTAGCCCTGCCCCAAAGCACTTACCTTCTGGTCTTAGCCCTGTGCCCTCTTCCCGTGCCCACACCACCTCCCTCATCTGCAGACCGGACTGCACTTTGCTGCCTGAAGTGGAGCGTTGTGTGAGCTGGGGCGGGTGTGCAGATACTGAGGGGCAGAGGGTAGAGTCTGCCCCAAGGCTCCCCAGGATGCTGGGAAGACTGTCCAGAAGCCTCTAGGATAGCAGTTCTCAGCCTGGGGCTCAAGAACCACAGGAACTGTATTAAAGGGCCAGGGCATTAGGAAAGTTGGGAACCACTGCGCTAGGAGCATTTTCAGTAGCATTTCCCTCTGGTGTAGCTTCTTGGCTCCTTTCTCTTCACGTTAACCCGTTTAAACCCTTGTTAAGGTGTTCTTAAAGATTAAAAGAAGGCAGCACAATTTCTTGTGTGCATTGTGGCGCCTCTGAGGGATTTGGGGTGGGTTGAGGCAGTTAGACTGTTCCAACCAGCCACCTGCTCTGTAAGGCCACAGAGACCTAAAGATGAGCAAGACACAGTCTCACTCATTGATTCGTTCATTCAAGACACAAGCACAGCTGTAAGTATGGAGCATTCGCTGTGGCCAGCACTGGGCAGAAGCCCTCCACAATAGGATTATATGATCTCGCTTAATCCTCACAACAACCCTATGAGGGAGCTCTAATTATTATCCCCATTTTATGCTGAGAAAACAGAAGTTAAAGAGATTCCCTCCTCAGTAATTGACCCTGACACCAGAGAAATGCCCCCTGAGAGTGGCTTTTCCTTTGAGGCGGGGGGAGGAGGGGGCAGTCGGAGGGTGGGGGGCATGTGTGTGTCCTGCTCCTGGTAAACCCATAGGAGCAGTTCCCTTCTCTGGTTGGTGCTTAGAGTCCTCTTCCTTCTGGAAATTAAGGGTTTCGTGTTGATGCACAAACTGCCAAGTTGTAGCATACATAGGCTCTGCCTGGGGCGGAAGCTGCCTGACACCCACTTTTGTAAATGTTGGAACACAGCCATGCCCATTTGTTTATGTATCACTTGGGGCTTTTATGTTACAATGGCAGAGTTGAGTAGTTGTAACAGAGATCATGTGGCTTGCAAAGGCTGAACTATTTCCTATCAGGCCCTTTACAGAAAAAGTTGTCTAACCCTGGCCTTATAGGGAACTCAGGCCAGTGCCTGAGGTTGTCACAGACAGTGCCTTGTGGATCCCAGCGTCCCCCCAGCTGTGAGCTTCTCAAGGGCAGAAGCGATGTGCTTCTACATTTAGTGTCCTCAGCTCCTAACAGCATGATGCACACAGTGGGTGCCTGGCTGGATTCGAACCTGCCACCCTCGGTAGATGGGGCCTGTGCCCTACCCACTGAGCCACAGGCGCCCCCCGAAATCTAGATTTTTTTAAAAAGGAAAATTTGGCCATTAGTTAAAAATAATTTTTTTTTTCTTTGAGACAGAGTCTCACATTGTTGCCCTTGGTAGAGTGTGGTGGTGTCATATCTCATAGCAACCTCAAACTCTTGGGCTCAAGTGATTCTCTTGCCTCAGCCTCCCAAGTAGCTGAGACTACAGGTGCCTGCCACAA
>CAUYRH010015506.1:0-10531 GCA_963574655.1 Perodicticus potto | reverse complement strand
TAGCTGGGACTACAGGCGCCTGCCACAACACCTGGCCATTTTTTGGTTGCAGCCATCATTGTTGTTTGGCGGGCTCAGGCTGGATTCGAACCCACCAGCTCAGGTGTACGTGGCTGGCGCCTTAGCCCGTTGAGCCACAGGCGCCGAGCCGTGTGTGTGGTTTTTATTTATCCTGCCACCTTTCCCCAAAGAAGGTACCAGGTCTGGTTTGTGATAAGTTACTTATGCAACTGTATTCACAAATCATGGTTAATATTTTTGGTCTTCCAATGAGTTTATTCTCATCTTGCCTTAATGGCAGTGTCTTTGCATGTTTTCTTTAAAATCTTCCTCTTCCTCCTATTTTTGTATAATCATTAATGTATCACAACTACACAAAAATTATACCTGCTTGAATAATGACTAGCTCACAGAGCCAACTGGTAAACCATATGGCTGAATAGTGTTACCCAGCACCTAAAACTCAGGCAATCTGGGCATCATCATATTTCCTTAAGCCTAGTTTTCAGCCCAACCAACAATGCTGGGGTGCAAATCTTAAGTTAGGATTTCCAAAGAGTCATCAGCATGACAGAATCATAGGGTTTTAAGAAACTTTAGAAATCATTCATTGACTCATTTTGTAGCTGAGGAAATATGCCCCCAGGGGTTAAGTTGTTGAGGCACCAGTTGGGCAAACTTGGGTAAGTAGTTTAACTTCTCTGTGTTTCCTTATATGAAACATGGTGATGGTACTGCCTATTTTGTGAGGTTGTGGTGATGACTTAAATGAGGGAAATGTGTAGAACACATGTCTGGCAGAAAACACTCCATAAATGCTGGCTACTGCTTATTATAATTTGACTTCTTCCTTTCCAATTTGAATGCCCTTTAATTCTTTCTTTGGCAAGTTCTCTCTATTATAATTTGGACCAGAATCCTATTCTTCTTGGCCTGATGCTCATTCCACTCCTGTTTTATCCAGTGAACATGGATGGATTCATGGATAACTGAAATTCACAAGTACTCCATCTCACAAGTATCTAGAACTCTGCCTCCAGTTTCCAAAATGGAAGCTTCTCTCACATTTGATTTCATAGATGTACACTGAATATCTCATATATAAAGCTACTATGTTGGGGAATGCAAAGGCAAGAGAGACGTGGCATTTGTCTTCAAGTATAGCTCTTATGATTATTTAGAGGCAGAGTCTTGCTCTGTCACCCAGGCTAGAATGCAGTGGTTCAATCATAACTCACTGTAACCTCAAAATCCTGGGCTAACGCAAGCATCCCACCTCCGCCTCCTGAGTAGTTAGGAGTATAGGTACACATCACCATGTCTGGCTAATTTTTTTTAATTTAAAAAAAATTTTTTTTTTTTTTTTTGGCGGCACCTGTAGCTCAGTGAGTAGGGCGCTGGCCCCATATACAGAGGGTGGTGGGTTCAAACCCAGCCCCGGCCAAACTGCAACAAAAATTAGCTGGGCATTGTGGCAGGCACCTGTAGTCCCAGCTACTCCGGAGGCTAAGGCAAGAGAATCACCTAAGCCCAGGAGTTGGAGGTTGCTGTGAGCTGTGTGATGCCATGGCACTCTACCAAGGGTGATAAAGTGACACTCTGTCTCTACCAAAAAAAAAACAAAACTTTTTTTTTGGCAGAGGTGGGGTCTTGTTATGTTGCCCAGACTGGTCTGAAACTCTTGATCTCAAGCAATCCTCCTGTTTTGGCCTCCCAAAGTGCTGGAATTAGAGGTTTGAGCCACTATGCCTAAACTATTTTGATAGATTTTATGGTCTATCACCTGCTTCCCAAAATAAATAGCTGTAAGAATTTGAGCAATTCACATAACTGCTCTGTGATGCCATTTCTTATCTGTAACATGGAGATGCTGTGCAATAATGAATGTAAAGCAATTTTAGACTGATGCCAGGCTAAAGTATCTGCTTAATAAGTGTAAGCTTTGATTTTGTGTCTGTTGATATTGATATTCTGGGGCCAGAAGGACGAATGGGATTTCAGAGTTGTGGAACCATCTGTATAGAGGCGTTTGAAGTCAAGGGATTATGAGACTCCTTATAGGGAGAAGGAGTAGAAAAACAGAAGACTTTAGGCAGAATAGTGTGGGAAGAGTCCTATAGCAAAGATCTGGAGCCAGAAGTCTTAGGTTCAAATCTTGGCTCTGCCATTTACTAGCTGTGTCATTTTAGACAACAATATAACCTCACTGTGCTCCAGTTTTCTCATCTGTAACATGGGGATGAAAATAACGGTACTCACATTATAAGCCTATTGTGAGGATTAAATAGGTTAATATAGGTAAGGTGCATAGTGGAGTTCTGAAAAATGTTGGATGTTATTTTATTTTGATAAATTTATGGGGCACAAGTGTAACTTTGTAATATGCACATAGTGGTGAAGTCAGGGCTTTTAAGGTATCCATCCCCCAAATAACGCACATTGCACCTGTTAAGTAACTTCTCATCAACTCCCTTCCTCCCACACCCTCACCCTTTGGCGTCTCCATATTCCATCATTCCACAATCTGTGTTTGTATGTTCACATTACTTAACTCCCACTTATAAGTGACAACATGAGGTATTTGTCTTTCTGAGTCTGACTTGTTTCACTTTAAGATAAGGGCTCTAGTTCCATCCATGTGATCATTATTATTCTTTTTCCTATCACAGGAAAAAGAAAAAGGAAGTGGAAGAAAGAATAGCAAGAGAGTCAGGAAGAAAGTCAGTGCACTGCTAGGCCATAGAAGCTTTCAAGGAGAAAAGATTAATTAAAAAAAAAAAGCATGAGGAAGAAGATGAACAGACTATTGGATTGTACCTTAAGGAAAATTTGTGGGACACTTGTGAACCTAGTTTGAATAGGTTGTTGAGGAAGGAAAAAACAACTTAAGGGTGTTCAAAGCAGAATAGAAGAAAGAGGAGAAAGAGAAGACAGCTAATTATTGGATCAAGCAGCTCCTGATTAGGGGTAGGTTAAGGTGCAATCATTGGTCATACTGAGCTAGGAAACCAGCAGGCACTGCTTAACTCAGAATCAAAAGCTCTGACCACACTGATCAAAAACAGGATGTGGGCAGAACTTGAAATCTAGATGGCAAGGAAATTAGCTGTTGCATTGACCTTGTAGCTCATTATGCCCTAGTGAGAATATATTATCATATTAAAAAAGAAACTCTCACAGACATCATAACTGTTTCAGGGGGGACCTTATGAAGTATAGGGTGTTTCAAAAATCACCTTACATGGAGGAAATGAGAAACTGTAGCTAAATATACCTTTACTTATAAAATATTCATTACAAAATTTTACAAAATATTCTATCCATGTTGGCCAACTCTTTCTACACACACATGAAGTCTTCTCTCCCTTTTATGGCAAACATGTGTCAAGGTATCTTTTTTCTTGGGTATATAGATTTTTGAAACAGCCTGTATAATAAAAAAAGGGAAGGGTTCCCAGGTTTAGGAAATCACTACTACTTTTTAAGAAATAGCCTGCTCAGCCTATGATTAAGACAGTGTAATAATAATAATAATAATAAAAATAAAAATAATAATCCAACCCAAAGAGATGTCATTCTCCTCAGTAAGGAGAACTGCCTCTACTCTGTGGAGTAGATCTTCTGTATTCCCCATATTTTGCTTTGCACAGTCGGCTTGCTCTTGAATTCTTTCTCATGCAAAGCCAAGGACCCACTTGGACTCCAACATTGGGAATTCCTTACATGTGCCAACACATACCTGGAAGCAGTGACGGCCCCTGCATTCCTGTAGTGTAGATGGTCACACCAGCCAGCTCTGGAAGCTCTCTGCTGTCGGTCAAACCAACTGCCTTTCCTACCTCAGGAATCTCATGAGAACAGATGTATGTATCTTAGGTCAGCTGACTCAGGAAATTGCTAGCAGAAAAGTGAACTTCTTCCCTGATTTCACCATTAGACGCAGGGTTCTGCTTTTTGTTTATTTTCTATGCTTTTTCTGTGCTTGTTTTCATAGGCTTTTTTCTCCATGTAGTTTTCTTAGCTATTTTTTTTTATTAAGTCAAATACATACAGATCATGAATACATTCATGCATATATGGGGTACAAAGTGCTGATTTTTTTTTAATACAATCTGATGTGGTTAGATCAAACCAATCAACATAGCTTTCACCTCATTTACTTGATTATTTTTGATCACCTTTCGGATAACAGAATCAGTTATCCCTCACATAGAAGTGACGTTTAAGTCACATCAAATTGCTTGAGGATCAGGAAGTAGGTCAAAATAAATCATAAATAGCCCTGTGGGCTTAAGCTGGGTAAATCAAGATTTTTAGGTTATCTGTGTTAGTATCTCAAGTTTGCAGAGGAGTCATTTTCACACCTTGGCATTAATTCCCCCCTTTCACCCCCACCCCCGTAGCACATGGGCCTCACCAGTTTTGACTGATGCCCCAAAGTCTGACAGAGGGTGATTTATTATTTGGTCATTTGGGGGTATATTCAGACCATCATGGGATTTGAGAGAAAAGGTCTCTAAATATTTCCATCCTTCAAGGAACAGTAAATTATTATTTAGTGACAGGATCTGTGCTACCTTCAAGGGATACAGCAGTGAACAAAAATGGACACAATCTTTCCTTCATAGAACTTGGAGTCTAGTGGGGAAGCCAGGCAACTCATAGCCCAGTCTTAGTGAGGTGGTGCTTCTTCGAACATCCAACAATCCAAGATCCAAGAAATAAACATCCAAACCATCCAAGAAATCCAACACCCAAGAAATAAGCAAAAAGCAATTATCTAAAGTATCACAGAAACATTATTAGTGGAACGAGGGATTCCATTCATAAAATATAGAGAAACATCTTAAAGTCATTTCTTCCCTCTCTCCCAGGTACCTTGGGCTGCACTTTATTTGTTGGTGGGTAGGGACGGGATACATTTGAATTGTTGGTGGGTAGAGGTTGGGATGCATTTGATTAGCTGGGAATGGGAGTTGGTGTGCACATGATTTGTTGGGGGGTACTGTCAGAAGAAGGATACAGGATAGGACAGGGAATGGAGCTAAAAAAAATGAGGTGGTCTCAGGAGTCTAGCCTTTGCTTGATACCCTGCGGAACCTGGAGTGTGCACCATGGTGTTGAACCATCTTGGGGCAAGGCCTTTGCACCTCGTCTGGGTGTCAGTCAATTGTTGGCTGTGGGCTGCCCCTGGAGGTGGGCTGCATGCACAACAATGGATGCATCATTGGAACGGACCTGGGCAGAGCACTAGGAGTATTCCCCTCCCTGTTACTCAAACCCCCTGTCTGTCATGCTTACCCACTACCTCAAATCTTGCTACACAGTGTACAAACATCACTTCCTCTTTGTTTTGTATTGAAAATAGCAACTATTTTGCATAAACCATATTATATCATGACATCATAAACATGGAAGTGACCAGTTTCCACATGATTCGTTTCTAATTTTAATTTTTAACTGACAGATAGTAATTGTACATACTTATGGGTTAAAATGTGATGTGTTTATGTATGTACATATATAGAAAGGTTATGTCAAGCTAACACATCTATTACTTCACATCCTTATGATTTTTTTTGTAGAGAGAATATTTAAAATCTATTTTTAAAGGAATTTTGAACTATACATCATCATTAACTGGTATGCAATAAATCTTGAAAATGTGTTCTTCCTGTGTAACTGAAACTTTACACCCTTTTGTCCACATTATCCTTAATTTTTTACAGTCTCAGGGATTATCATGGCAGTCAGCTTGAAGGTCAGGCTGTCTTTATGTGTTTTATTCCTACAGAGGATGCTGTTGCTACCTCATCCAGATCCCATTTCCTGGTCTATTTCCTAGAATTATTTCCATGAAGAAAAAAACATATATTTTTTAACAAATAAAGGGAATAATCAAATTTTGTTAATGCTATGAATGTATTTCTTTTTCCTAAATACTCAGAGATCTAAAAATAGACTTGCCATTTGACCCTATAATTCCTCTGCTTGGTATATACCCAGAAGACCAAAAAACACATTACAACAAAGATAGCTGTACCAGAGTGTTTATTGCAGCCCAATTCATAATCGCTAGGTCATGGAAGAAGCCCAAGAGCCCATCGACACACGAATGGGCTCAGCTTTCTTATTCTACTCTCCCTTTCATTCTTCAGACTGTGTTTGCCCTCCTTTGGGTATTTATTTTTTGTCCTTGGGAAAACATACAAAATAGAACACAAATAGAACACGATTTTTTAGATGTTCCCAGATCAGTGTAGAGTAGAAGAAAACTGTTATTCACTATGAGCCGAATACTGCCTTTCCATCAAGCACAGAGACACATCAGTTTTCACTTACTGCTTTGTTAAGGGGTGATGAATTTCCTCAATCCTCCCCTTGGTTTCTCAACAGAAGGCAGGCAGAGGAGCAATGGACTTGATTTCAAGAATCTCTTTCCTGCTAGAAAACTGAGGAGCTTGTCAATATCTTTTCTAGGTGCGGTTTGTCAAACCAATATTCCAATAGACAGCCGTTAGCACCTCACCCTATGTTTCAGAATTGCATTTGGGGGAATTTACTTTGATTGATCACAGCTTACAGGAATCATTTGGTTCCATGAATTCAATCTTATGTTTCAAAAGCCATTTCCTATCAGTGATAATGTGTGTACCCCTTGCTCATACTGATTTGCAAAGAGCAGTGCAGAAAAAAATTCTTTGATTTTCTTTGAGTCTGTCTAAAGGAAAAGAAAGATCTCTCTTCCCACTCTCCCCCACCCTAATAAGAGCCGGCCACTGAAGATAAATGATATCACACCTACTAGGAAGTCTGATGAAAGTAAATTGTCACTCCATTGACATATCGAAATGGCAAACTGCACAGAGTACAGCTTCCCAGGCTCCAGCAATGTGGATGTTTTTCTTTTTAGGAAAGTATCTGATTTGGGAAGTTTATTGTCCTATAGATTGGAATGTGGTGATAATCAGATAAAACCATCAGTGGGAGAGCAACTCTGATTCTTATAAAAAGCTATAGATGTATTTTCTTCAGAACCACCAAAGACCAAAAAAAAATCCTAAGCAGAGGAGATTCAAGGATATAATTTTCTTCTACAGGAAGAATAGTAATACAGGAGAGAGACATAGTTTAATAGGCCAAAAGAAAAAAAATTTAATTGCTAACAATAACAATAGATTTTACAGGAAAATATGTGATAAGAAAGAAATTTGCATTGTTTGGGACACCTGTAGTTAATTATTGCAGCTAAAGACATTAAAATCAGTTTCTTTGCTCATATATCTTCATAGACTGTTTGGCAATATTAAATGACAATGGCTTAATAATCAAAAGTACTGAGTTGGCAAATGTTTTGTAATTTTAATAACTTCTTGTTGTAATTACCAAGTCTTAGAGTGAAATGATTTAATTAGAAAGTAATCAAGAAGTGTCTACTGTTAATTGAAGGAATTATAAAAGATCTACATTTTTAATATATTTCTGGGGTGATAAAATTAGAGTTTACCATAATTATTAATATTTTTAAACCATCCTGATGTGGAAGCAAAGGATTTGATACTTCCTTAGAAGTGGCACCCATCATTGAGAACATAATGAGGTTATAAGATTTCATCCTTCTTTTCTGGGAAATAATAATAATAACAATAATAGTAATAATTAGTAATAATAATAGTAATAGCTAATATTCATTGAGAACTTATTATCTGTGAGGAAAAAGTGACTCAGAGCAGAAGCCACATCTGTTTTATTCACTAATATGTCCTCTGTGTACATAATAGCCACTCAATAAATAATTTAAAATCATGTTGAATTAACACTGTGAAGAATCAGAAATAAGAGATTGTGACAATGTCCCCCATCTCAATTTTAATGACATTGGTCTGATTACTCTTATTAGAATCCTTTCCTTGACAGGTGTTATTTTGTCATGGGGAGACTTTTTCTACTTTACCTAAACTCCAGAGTACAATACATATTTCTACACACATTTAGATCAGTTCAAGTGGAAAAGACCATGCCACAGACCCTAGGCTACAAATTTTCATTGTTTGCCAATCCTTGCTTATCCTCATAATAGCCAAACATTCAATTACTTTGTATTAATAGGCATTTGCAGGATGGAAGCAAAAGAAATAGACCTTCAAAGGCAAGAGACCGAATGAGAAGAAACAAAGAGAAGTTAATGTAAAGCCAAGGAAAGTAGGAATGGTTCTCCTGAATATGACAAAGATAAAACCATTCTGCCTCATATGAGGAGGTGAGACATGCCTTTGGGTATTTAGATGAACAAAGCAAACATTTTCATGGACACTGGAAAATTCAGCCCTTCACTAAACCCACCCAGCGCTTGCTGTCCCTCCCAGGTCCATCACTGCAGTGTGCCTACCTCACCAGCTGGAGTCTTTAGCCACAGTGAATTACCAGGGTCTTAATAGTTATCTGGGGTTTAATGACTCTTCTGTGTGTCTTGGACCATCAACTCCTCCTGGATTCTCATTAATCCCAGGGGCAATGGCTTAGACCAGGATCATTATTGCTTTAACAAACACTTCCAGGATATGACAAGAGTGACTTTCCATTTATCTTCTATGGAAATTCATTCTGCAGGAGTGATGCTGTCAGCTTAAGAGACACAAGCTATTGTCTTGAAGCTAAAAAAATGAAAAAAAAAAAAAAAACCAAACAGGTAACATTGCTCTCCATACTTACTATATTGAAAGATAAAAGCTAATTAAATGTTTTAGTTCCTGCCTTCCTGGAGACAGAGAAATGCTGACCAACTTTCTTTAAAAGACTTTTGTTAATACTGGGAGGTGATATTTGTTTTTTATAACAGTAAAAGATAGTGGGAGGATGAGAGGGATATTGGAGGTAGCTAGGAGTAATTAATACCCCAGAAGAGTTAGTATTTCAAGGAATACAAAAATTAACTGATTAAACCAAGGAATGAATTAAGTAAATGACCAATATCTATTCATTTACAAATTCCTGTGTTTGTCATTGATTTTTAACTTTAGATTTGTAGACTTAACTTACAAAAGCTATTGATTCACTTACTAAAGAAACAAAAAACAAATGAAACACTAAGCTCATAATTCATGTACAATTCCCTTTTCATTTCTTTTTACATCTTATGTGTTTCTGACTTCTTTACCCAAAGAATAAGAAAGTATGCTTTCTTGTTTCCCAGAGAATTTTCTAATCTTTGAAGTCCCTACTGTCTAGTAGAAATAGGTAAACTCTTTGTCAAACATCTTTAAGTTGATCAAGGAAAGCTATTGTGCAAAAATATATAATTTTAAACCTTTTCTCAAAGAAACTGCTGAAATTATACCTCTTTTGTCTAAGTCCAAAGTGGAATGATTGGTATTTTAAAAGCAAAACATATTCAGCTGTCATCAAAGTGATGCAATGTAATCTTTCCTCTTTCAGAAAAGTGTACAATACAGGACTTAACCTGAAATACACTATGGCCATAATGGAGAACATTTCTCCATATCTGAGTTTTCCAAGAAAAAAGCACTTTAAACAAATTTGGAATAATCCAAGAGCTATTTGAAAGGGTGAGGTAGGCTCAAGCAATATATTTCAAAAATATTAATGAATTTTAAACTTACCACATGCAGGTGTATGTGTTCACATAATTTAGCTTAAAAATATGAAGGGAATAGAAAGCATGTGCATGGTCATGTTTATCAAACCCCAGACATCAACACTAGGAGCCCCCAATTTAGCAAACTGAAAGAGAATGTGTACAGTCGGCTGCAAAGGTATTGACCTTCTTACTGTAGCTCCTCATTTGTCTAGCATGCATTAATCAGCAATTTGACAGCTATTTCCCTAAATGCTGTGAAGATGGTAACAATGGCCAAACTAAGGGGGTCATCTAGCCTCTGAACAAGGTGACTGAGGTCACAATCCTGACATTCTTTGTGTCATAACCTGACGTACTAAACATGAGTAGGTTCTATTCAGCTACTTCAGCTCTGGGCTGCCCAGAGAACAGAAAAATAAGTTCCAAGAATACAATTAGAATTCTAACACACAGTGTGTCTTTTCCAATCATTTGTCCCCAACGCCATCTCTTCTGCCTCACACCACCAGTGCCCATGCTGCTCATTTAACCCAAGTCAGTTGGTGGCCATTTACTGTTCAAAGAATTCATGTGCCTGGAGGAGCCTGAGAGGATGGCTATTAAACTAAAGCTCACAGATGTAGGTCTCTTGTTCATTTCAGGCAATGTGCTCCCTTATGAAGTCTATTCCCTCAAGTTGCTGAATGGGCAGTTTTGCACCTCTGCCTACTTAAGGCCCAGGGCACTCTGTGGTTTTTCTTTCTTTTTTTTCTTTTTTTAAATACATGTATTTTATTATTCTTCATTACATTAGTCCCCCCCCCACCCGTCCGTGATAAGACAGAATTGATTTACAGAAAAGAATACAGAAAACACCAAAGCTCCTGGTAGTGGGAGAGATTTCAAGTAGGGAGAGAGAAGCTCTCTCCGTTCCTCTCCCGGTCTTTCCCCGTC
>CAUYRH010015505.1:0-109460 GCA_963574655.1 Perodicticus potto | reverse complement strand
CCTGAAACTGTCTGCTATCTGCATTTCAGGATCTCTTGGCATGTCTGGAAAGTTCTCTTTCATAATCTCATTAAGAAGAGACTCTGTGCCTTGTGATGCCACTTCATCGTTTTCAAGTATCCCTATAAGGCGAATATTGGTTTTCTTCGAGTTATCCCAGAACTGTCTGAGAGAATGATCCGTGTTTGCCTTCCATTTCTCTATCTCTTTGAGCATTTGGGAGCGTTCAAAGTCTCTGTCTTCAGTTTCAGAAATCCTTTCTTCTGCTTGCTCCATTCTGTTACTGAGGGATTCCACTGTATTTCTCAGATCTTTGAGGGCTACAACTTTTTGTCTCAATTAGTCAATATCTTTGATCATTTTCTCTTTGAACTCATTCAGTTATTGAGACATCTTTTGGGTCATCTTTTGGATTACTGCTTGAAATTCTAAATCCATCTTTTCCTCCATTGCGCTGATCTTAGTTGCTATCCAGACTCTGAATTCAACTTCTGACATCTCAGCCATTTGCTTCTACAAGGAATCTTTGCTTCATCTACCTTGTCATTCCTCGGGGGAGTTGATCTACTCTGGTTATTCATATTGCCAGAGTTTTTCTGTTGATTCCGCCTCATGATTATTTTTCACTGTTGCCTATGACCATCCTCCGAATTGGGGAGGTATCTCTCCCAGATCAGACCCTGGCAGAATCACTCTGTTTTTACTGGATTTTTATAGGAAGTGACCCTGTGTTTCTAATGATTTCTCAAACCCTGCAGGGTGGAGAGCTTAAATCCTCCTTAGCCTGCTTTGGAGACACTTTAAATTGCTAACTTGGGCTAAGCAGAAGCTTTCCCAGGAAAGCGCTGTGGCTGGGATCACTCCTTAAGTGGCTATCCACTTACCCAGTGTGCCAAAACCAATCTCGCCCTATGCCACTGAGGGCTAAGGCTGTGAGGCGTCTCAGTCCCCGCCTTTAGGCTGCTCAGTCACTAGATTACTTGCTCTCACCCAATGCCTGTTCTGCGACCCTGAGGGTGGAGCTTGCCAGGGCAGTTCTCCCACAATGGCTCCACACAGCCCACCACCAAATACTGGCAGCTCCCTCTGGCTCGGTGGCCCAGTCTGGGGCCCCAGACAACACTCAAAAACCCCCACACTCCTGCCCAAGTTCTCCCAAGGCAGGTCAACCAAGTGCCAAGTCCAAAAGAAACCCAAACAGCTCACAGGCAAGGCCTTTCCAGCCTGCAGTCCCACTGTTGCCCCACCCACAGCCGCCGACAGGATCATACCAAACGAACAGATGCAACCACTTGCCCAGTCTCTGCCGCTTTTGCCTTCCTCAGTGTGTCCAGAAGCCTCATGCTGTCTCCCTGTGTCCCCAAGGGGAAGTTCCTGGGCAGATCACACCTGCCAGAGATGCCTGAAGTCCTCTCTCCCCAGTCTCACCATGCCCAGCCGCAAGGATGGCTGTTGATGCCATCTTGCTCCACCCTGGAACTGTAGTTTTCATTTGTAACCACAACTATTGCTTCCTTTATGGTAGATCCAAGAATTTTCAAAGCTTAAAACAAATTTTCACAAGGGGAAAGTTATTATGAAACAAATAAAATAGACTTTTAGAGGACCACTTAGATTCTAGATGTGCCTTGACTTGTATATTTGTTGTGTACTTTTTGCCTCAGTTTCTTCTACCAGGAGCATGATATAGAAATTATTTAATAGGCTGTTAGAATGGAACTCTTCTAGCCTAAGTTTTGGCTTAAGTGCCAACAGAATAGATAGCCAGAGTGAGAATGAGAAAAAAACCATCTGCAGACATTACAAAGGGGATGATGGAGAACTGCTTGCAGGACTTGTGGACTCATCCCCAACCAGATAAGAAGCAGCAGTAGGGAAAGTGCATGAAAAAAGGAGAAAACGTAGAAATGACATTTTTTGAGAGAGCTGTTACCACTCTGTGAATCCCCTAAGAAAGGGGGCAGGTACTAACTCCATTATCCCAAGCTTTATGAGGGAGGCTTACAGGGGTGACTTGGAGAACTTTGACATGTGTTGGGAATTGAGAGACGCAAAGACTCATGCCTGAGAAAATTACAGTATACTTGTGTCAGTGGGCCTGGAGATAGCTGTACGAGTAGCCTGGATTTGATAGGCCAGCAAATACATGAGTATTTCCTGTGGTCCACATATGAGTCACCTCTGCTGTCATCTGTTGAGATGTTGTTGCATCTGTTGACCAAAGTCAGTTGTGTTTATTTCCCAAATTTATTTATGCCAGTCATATTTATTATTATTGTATAATAAAATAATTAAAACAAATATAATATAATGAAAAATGAATATGAAAATAGTACAGTTTTGAAAATTAAATGAAATGCTTTAGAAAAATACAATGAAGACAAGTCATTAAAAATTACTGTTTAATAATGCAAACTCTTTGATAGCTCTTACAAGTTTATGACTATGAGGTAGAGTGTGCCTTCCATTATCTCACCTTTTTTTTTTACCCAAAATGCTATCTGAATGAACCAATTGTGCAGCACTGTTTAATTCCAAATGCGAACAAATGTTGGCTGAAGGCAGGCTGTCGTTTTCTCACAGAGCAGGGCACTGTCAATTGCAAAGCCATTGTCTTGGACACCAGCTAGGAAAAGTAATAACCTCCAGAAATTCTATTATTTGTGTGCCAGTAGGGCCATATGACCATTGCAGGGCCAGTCCCTCAGTATCACCTACCACATACTTCTTCATGTCAGTTGATTCATTCATTCAATTAATATTGATTGAACTCTCACAGGGAGGCTGGCACAGAGATAATGCCTCCTACCAAATAAGCAAGAGAGAGGACTGTGTGACTCACCAGTTCCATCAGTGTGCTCCATGGAGGAATCCTGAGAAAGGATGTGGTAGCCTCTTTCTTCTGATAAAGCTTGTCCTGGCAGGGGTGCTAACCCCAGATGGGCTCCCTGTGCTTGCCTTCAATTACAGTTGCATGAAGTATAAGGACTTTTCTGTCAAGAACAGACCCCATAAGCAATGGTGGCCCTTCTTTTACTGTACATCTCTATGCTTAGATGTGTTTAGATACACAGACTTGCCGTCGTGTTATAGCTGCCTATAGTATTCAGAATGGTAAGTGCTGTATGGGTTTGTAGTTTAGGAGCAATAGGCCATACCAGGTAAGCAGGTATGTGATAGGGCATCACATCTGGGTTTGTGGGAGGACACTCTGCAGTGTTTGCACAACAGTGAAATCACCAAACAATGCATTTCTCAGAACCATTTAATGTGGTTAAATGTGTTCACAACCTGGCCTGTGCCCAGTGGCAGGCAAGGCTCCATCACAATGTGGTAGAGTGTTGATTATGCGTAAGTTTACAGATCTTGGGGAGTGGCCCAGGCCTGGCTGGTCACACAGTGCTAGGGAGTCCAGCCAAGATAGTGGAGAGCACCTTGGTGCCAGAGAATGCAGGGGGACAAGCTGATTCTTCAAGCAAACTTCATCATCAATTTCTCTCGTGCTGATCAATTTCTAACTGTTCTACTTTTCTATGACAGTCGGTATGTACCAAGTATTGAAAAATGCTTATTCATGGGGTGACTGAGACATCATATAAGATTGTAGATCAAATTCATTCCTATCCCAGAGGGGTGTTTTAAAAACTGAGACTTTATTCAGTTAGTAATTGTAACTTATTTAAGAAAGGAATTCAGTAAATAAAAAGATATAACTGATATAAAGATTGATAAGTATTCTTAATGAATTTGGGAATTTGAAAATAATGTCCCCTCTGTGTACTGTAAGTGTCTAACTGTACAAAATGGAATGTCTTAACAAGCATTGAGGATTCATCCTATTTGTCTCACAACACATGGGTCTGAGCTTTGATTATGAGGAATCATGGTTAGCATACAGGAAATTAGAACAGATGCTCCACCAACTCCATGTGCTGTCTCTAGTTAGGTATTAGAGAAGAGGAAATGTATTTGTCCTATTGTTTTATTACTATTAATATTAATTAATTCTGGAATTCTCTTTGAGTGGCTTCTCAGTTTGGTGACTGCCAATCTATATAGGAATTCACCTTACTTGTAAGTACACTGAATTCTGATTAAATGTGTATTTGGGTACAGGAGGAAGGAGAGAGTGGGGGTACCAAACACTAATTACACCTACAGATTGGCAACCCCTCATGTGCTCCTTATCTAACTCACTCTACAAGAGTTTTTACTTGAGGAAAAGAAACAGAGGTGCTGACAAATTACTGTGCTGTGCTCCCAGCTCAGCACTTCCCAAAGAGAGATCAGGAGCAGGAGTGTGTAAGCCTGGCCATGGAAAAGCAGGCTGCTCTTTGTCTGACAGAGTCTCACTCACCTTTACTAGCCCTCACCCCATGTCTCTCCTGGGCAGCATCATGGTTGCCATGGTAATGCAAGAGCTCCTGCCATCTCTTTCTAGCCCTTATTCTAGGTTCTGCCTTCCTCTGGAGTGAACTCAAAGGTACTTGCCAAGATGTGGAGCCTGTGAAGGGCCTTCTGAGGGCACTTCTGTGGACCAACTGTACTTAAACTGAGTGGACCATTCCTATAAAAGCAAGTGTTATTTCTGTACACAAACAAAATCAGGAAAACTCTAGGCAGAATTTAGTTATGAGTTAGCAATTTTTAACACAGTTGTAGAAGTCGATAGTATTTGCAAGAAAGAATATATAAAACTGTCATTTGGGGGCATTTCATAAATGCCAGAGACTGTGCTATGTGTCCACAATCTCCTTCTATTCCACACAACATTCCCATGAGGTTGGTATCATTTTTCTGCCCACAAGAAATTTGAAATCCAGAGAGTCCACATAAGGTCATGTAACTAAGAGGAGAGCCTTGATGAAAGCACAAGGCTGTCCAAATTCACATGCCACACCACTGACCCTGCCAGGGATAACAGCTGAATGAGAGAGACTCTAAGAGCAATATTCATCCTTGAAAAGACTTTTTACAATCTAAATCCATGGAGGTGTTTATTAGATTGAAACATATTAAATTGACAATATTCAACTGTTTGATCTGTAAAAATGCAATTTCATGTGATTTGATCATATCTATCTGTAACTGTTTGTATAATACATTCACAGATGGGGACGTATTGCAAGGCACTTTCATAGTGGGGACCACTTACATTTCCTATGACCCATGTATTTTTATTGTGTACAGTAAAAAGGAAAATAATCACTTAAAGTCTATATATTTAAGCAGAAAGTTTCTATGCATTGAAAATTAAAGAGGAGGTAAAAAGTGGGAACTCATTGTAAATAATACATCAACGCTGATAAAAGTTGACAGTTTGGCAGTTTGACACATAGTTGCCCAGAATGCCAAAGCAGATAGTATAGGGCAACATAACAAAATAAGATCATCTCAACTAGGCCTAGGAAAAAGATGCTTCTTTGGCCACTTTGGTTGGAGTTATTTACAATTCACGATACATTGTTTTGTAACTGTCTTAACAATTTAGTAACATGAATACAGTCCTTTCATAATATACATCCAGTTAATTTTAGCTAATGCTTGTCCCTATAAAATTCCAAAGTGAAAGGGTGCCTTGAGTACTGGGGCTGTCATTCATGCTGTTGGCCAAATATGTTCAGTTTTTCTCTTTTTCAGACACAAGTAAATAGGAATGGCATTTCTGAGGCCCCTATGCATGGACGAGCTCTGTGATTACTTTCAGACAATGAGTTATGAGCATAACTAACATATGTCATTTCTGGCTAAGCACTGAATTGCTGGTGTGAGGCTTTCCAGAGATCTCTTTTTCCTCTGCCTTGGCATTGGCAATGTTTGATACTATGGCTATGTTCTCAGTCTAGATCATTGGCAGAGGAGTTTTGGATCAGAGCACCTGCTCATTGTGATGGATATGCAGCACAAGACAGGAATAAATGTTATTATATCAAGTAACTAAGAACTGGGAATCACTTATTATGGGAGCATTCCCTAGCCTACATGGATTGATGTAGGTGTTTTGAATGGCTCGACTGTATTTTAAATTCCTACTCTGAAAATAAAGGTTGGGTATATCTGATTCAGATATTTCCACTGGTTCTAATGGACAGACCAGGCACATGACTTACAAAATGTTCAAAGGGCAGCTGATATGGTGGGTGCATCTACTCTTTCATCTTGTAAGTAGGATCCTCTTGTCTAATAACTTACCTTAACTAGGATCCTCTTATCTAATAACTTACCCAAAGCCTTCACAAAGCTGGAAAGAGTAGAGAGCTTCATGGGAAGTATGATTTCAGAGGGACAAAGGCTCCATCTGCAAGGGAATCTTTCTCTCTCTCTGTCTCTCTCTTTCTCTCTCTCTTTCACAAACACACACACACACACACACACACACACACACACACACACCACACACACAATTTACCATGAGGTCAAACTTCCTATATTCATGCACATCCTTCATTTAACCTGCAACATTGTCACCAGAAGGGTTCACAAGAAAGATGATGCCTAGAAAGGTTGAAAGTCTATTATAACCATTAACATATTAGCAGGAGTTGTTTACTAACTAGAAATCGGTAAACCGTAGTGACAAGAGAGCCCTTACAGTCCAGTCTTAAGAAAGAGACAATGACCATCTGGCAGTCTAGGGGATGGCCCAAACAGACTGACTCCATGCAGGGGACAATAACTCTGGAGGCGTGGGAGAGCGTGAGCAACGGATTCTGCCAGCTTCATGATATCATCCTGGAGAAAAGCCAGTTTCAACACTGATTCCAAATGAGGTTTTTCTTGAGAAAAATCTCCCTAATTAGAGATGTATGTCAGTAATACATTAGGGGGAAGCAGCTTCCTATTAAGACCCCCGAGCCTCTGTCAATAAATGTATACCTTCTTCCGTCTGCGAGGTGAGATTGCTCAGCTGCTGCCAGATATGTAGCAGTTGTTCCAATTCATAGAAAATTTCTATTGAAGCATGCAGCCTTCTGCTAGGCTGTGGACCTCCTCGCATTTCAGCAAAATAGTGATTCTTGTCATAACACACTGATTTCTGCAAGATCCGAAGTATTGTTCCAGGTCTGGCCAGGCCTACCGTCATGGAATTAATTGAAACATATCACACAAAACAAAATATGTATGAAAACAATATTCATTTTAAGAAAAAAATAGGATAAAACATGACAACATATTTTGTTGATGAGAAAAATAGAAAGAGGGCCTCCCTCTGTCTTTCCCACACTCACCGTATCTGCCAGCAGGGATCTTTAAAAGAGCTGGCTATTGCATAGGCAATTTATGTGGCTCTTGTAACACCCAGACACTAATGCAAATTTTCTACTTAAGAATGCTCACCTTCCCAGCACCAAACCAGGGCCCAGCAACCACAAATTTCCCCTCAGTCTTGCATGAAAGAGTCACATTTCAGAGCCTCTCATACTTCATAGGGAAGTATCATTTAACTGTCATTAATACGGCTTTGAGAATTTAAACAGAATGGCATATAAAATACTTCTTAGCAGCAGGTAATTGTAGTTTTTAATTTGTTTTCTTCTTTGAATGTCCTGCTATACGATTCTGAGCCTATGCATAGCTTTTGATTATGAATTCTCAGTTTTCAGGGTCAATAAATAAATAATGTTTTACAAATAAATAAAGGTTAAACATTTAGGTCCTGAAAGTTTTGACTTAAATCACACTGAGCTAAAAAAAATGTCTTGCACTTGTTTTAACTGTCTTCATGTAATAGTTTGCTGCGGTCGCCGCAATGAAATGTTATACACTGGAGGGCTTAAACACCAGAAATTTATTTTCTCTCAGTTTTGGAGGTGAGAAGTCCCTGATGTAGTGTGGTTTCTTCTGAATCCTCTCTCCTTGGCTTACTGATGGTCACTTTCTCACTGTGCCCTCATCTGGCCTTTCCTGTGTATGCATTTCTGGCATCTTGAGTGGCCAAATTCCCTCTTATAAGGTCATCAGCCCGATTAGGTTAGGCCTCACCTAAATGGCCTCATTTTGACTTATTCACCTCTTTAGAGGCCCAATCTCTAAAGACAGTCACATTGTGGGGTACTAAGGTTAGGGTTTCAACAAAGGAATTTTGAGAGGTAATATTTAACCCATAATACTTAATAAGCAGAATTTAAAGTTGCCTTTTCTTCCTTGCTCAGAATCGGAGTTTTAGACATGTATTTTTCTGTGTGGTCAGCGTACAGACTGGGGGGATTATGGAATACACTTTTGTACAGAATCACTTTGCCAACTGAAAACAATAGACTTTTGCTGTTCAATAAATACAGTAGTCACTGGCCACATGTGACTATTTACATTTAAACTAATTATACTTTAAAAATAAAAGTTTAATCCTTCATCTGCACTGGTCACATTTCAACTTTTCAGTAGCCACAGATAGCTACTTGCCACCAAGCTGGGCACTGCTAATATTGAGCATTTTCATTTCCACACAATCCTACTGTGCTGTGCTGTAGGCTGCTCTGGTTGACATGAACGAGGTCCTTTTTTCCTGTGATATCTTCAAGAGAGCTTGCCATAGAGTCCTCAAGAACTGTGTTACGTTAGCTGTGGTTTCTTTCCTTTTCCTTTGTCGTGGTCGCCTCAGTCCCTCACTATCATTATTGTTGGTCACTATCTTTACTCTTCGTAATATTTTCTACTGACTCACTCTCCTTTTAACTTCTAGCTTTTTTCCTCCTCATCCACTGTGTGTGTGTGCCTTTATCTTTTCCTATCCTTTTCTTTGTTGGAATGCTGGAATGTTGCTGTGAAAGTTTTTGCCAAACAGTGAAAAATTCCTTTTCTTCTGTTAGTAAACACCATTAATCTTTTTGTCCTTGGCTACTCTTGAAGTTTTTATTGGTGCTTTATTCAAATATGCAGCTTAGTTTAAGAGTGCCTTGTGCCTGAATGGTGGATAAGATGGCCACATGATATATCTGGAAAGCACAGCCATTGCAGGGAGTTTGCTTCCTTGATTTCTCTTCCTGACTCTGGCATCAGTTCCTGAGAGGCAAGTTAGCCTGAAAGTGCAGGGTTCTGGAGTCAGCCTGTCCAAGTTCACATTGTGCTATCATCACTTATTAGCTCTTAGAAATTATCAAAATTTAACTTCAGCTTCTTCATTTGTAAAATGTTAAGAACAATACTCACCTTATAAATTTGTTAGGATTAAGTAATATCACCTGAGGAACTGGTGTCTAGGCTACAGTTCAATAGGTTGGAGCAGTTATTATTTCTCAGAAAAAAGTTTACCTCTTTATAAAACTATCATTGCCCTCGTCTGACAGTGACTCCAGGTAGAGGAATAGCTCTTTTCCACACAGACTGTCTCCTGTGCACTGATGTCACACTCAAGTTCTATTAGATACCTCTCCACTTGATTAGTTTGCCATCCACCTATGAAGATAAGACTTACACCATGATTGGTTTAAGATTTGGAATAATCAATTGAATAAACAATATGTTCTCCAATCTTTGGTATATTTAGTCCTTTGTGTGACATGGGCTCATCAAAAACGTCTTCATAGGCCCCAGTGAAGAGAGAGTTTCCTCCCAGAGAAAAAAAGAGGAGAAATTTGGGCCATGTGAGGGATGTGTTGAACTAAGATAGAGACAAAAGTGAATGTGGAAAGGAAGCTCTGGGTAGGTGAAACAGGATCGATGACCAGGGATCAGAGTGGGCAGACCAGTGGGTGTAAGATTCAAAATATGTATGAGAATTGAGGAGGACATTTTAATTTTCTTGATTTGTTTCTAAGTAATTATCTATAGAATTTATTTTTAAAAACTGTAAAAACATTTTTTATTATAAAAGTAAAAGAAAAATGGGCAACACAAAACTGGTGGGATATTTGACATTGCATCTGAGAAACCAATGCCTCAATATCTGGTTTGATGGAAGTAATTGCAATTCTCAATGAGTTCTCAAGGGGCTCATTAGATATTTGGTTCTAATTTTACTCTTAACATTTACATTCTTGAAAATAGGTGCTCACAAATGTAGTTGCTCCCAAAAAGCAATGACATGAATAAGATATGGTTGTGAAGTGAGGGATATTTGTCTCTGGGAATATAAGACTCTTTACTGGACTTTTATAAAATTTATTTTTTACAATATGTATTATAATATACTTTTGATTATTTGATATCCTAATTTCATTGTCAATGACTTTGCTTCCAAGGAGGAGCCTTTTAAATTCTTATTTTCCCTCAGTTTACTAGGAATGACTCCATGTTAGTATCATCTACATGTGTCATGAAAATTCACAATAAAATGTGTCATTAACAAAATTTTAAATGGCAAGGAACCTTCCACTGACCAGAAGAATATGAAGTAACCCATTTGTGGAACAAGGCTTAATTATTCATGGTTCTTCAAGATGAGTGTATATGAGGTATATGTAAAGAGAAACTCTAGAAATCAGGTTTTTTTTATTTCAATTACATTTATTTTGTGCCATTTATGCATCAAAGAAATGTATTTGGTATTTTGAAGTATATAATAGAAATATAAGAAATAACCTTCAAATAGTGAGAAAACACTTATGCAAAGGAAAACACCTATATAATATTGAGTGATATATGATATATGTTCAAATGACAATGTGAATAGCATAGTATTAATGATAATGAAAACTTATTAATGGAAGAGATTAATGGTGTAGGAATAGTGTGAGGTATCATCATGAGAGTTGCTGATACTTAAATGTACCTTTAAATCGTTTGGCATTTTATTAGAGGAACAGAAAGAGACCACTCTTCTTGATAGGGAAAAACATTATGAACATGTATAGGGGCAAGAAAGAGCCAGGGCTGTCCACAACAGTGTGAAAAACAGAGGACAGGGTCACACTAAGAAATCCCAGAAGATAAAGTCTTTGAATAGGAGGTTAAAAGAGGAACTGGATTAATACAGTAGAACCTCCATGGCTGACCACCTCCTACACTGATCACCTCCTCAAGTTGACCTAATTTTCTTAGACCTGACATGCACCATATGTACATATCAGCACAGTAGACCTAGTTCCTGACATTGACCACTTTTGTATGTTGACCAGTTTGTTATAGTCCCTTGGGTAGTGAACTTACAGAGGTTCCTCTGTATTTCTTTCTCTGAAACATAAAGCCTCATTAAGTATTACCCCAGGGGCCAAAGGATGACTTCCTGACAATACCATAGGCCTACTCTAAATGATCAAAAGTACCTGCTGTAATGCTAGTATATTGTTAGGTACTGTAGCTTTTTAAAAATAATGCACCTTCCAAAAATGCACCAAGTATCTGGGGTGGAGACTTGTGCCCCTGAAATAGATTCCTCCAAGTGGCTACTCAGCTACCAGTTGGTTTTTATCAAATTTGCCTTATCAAACATAACTTTTCTCTTAAATTCTCATTTTCTTCTCTTTCTATTTTATTTTTCTACCTTTACTTATCTAACACCATATTACCATATGTCTGTCCTAGCAGCTAGTGATATCCAAGGATATCTTTAGTTCCAAGCTAATGGAATTTCTTTTTGCTTATTTATTTACTTAACAACTATTTATTGGACACCTACTGTGTTCTGGGAAACTAGTCTAAGCACTTAGATCAGTGAGCAAAGTAGATAAAAATCCCTGTCTTGGCAGTGCCTATGGCTCAAAGGAGTAGGGTGCCAGCCCCATGTGCTGGGGGTGGCGGGTTCAAACCCAGCCCTGGCCAAAAAAAAAAAATAATAATAAATCCCTGTCTTCAGAGAGCTTCCATTTAGGTAAGTATAGAGAGAAAATATTTCCCATGAAAATAAACCATGGTAAATACTTATTATCTCCTTTTACAAGCAAAGGAACTCACATTCAGACAGATAAGTGAACTTCCTCAGGTCATACAGTTATTGAGTGGCAAAAAAAAAAAAAAAAAAAACCACAACTAAACTCTTAGGTCACAACTCTTCACAGTAAAATAATTGACTACATAAATAAAATTATTATATAAATACAAGTCTTCAGTTGGCTTTTGGCTCCTGAGATGCACACCTTTTGTCTCCACCAATTCTGCATATGCTCTGCATCTGGATCTTGAAAGACTGGAACTAATGTTTGTTAAAGATTCAGTGGGAAACAGCATGAGGATCCCTAGGGTTAGGGTCTATCACTAATCTTTGTCCCTCTGAAAAACACGTAAATTGAGAATAGGTGGAAATTTGGTCATGAACTTAACTGCATTTGGCTCCACACTTGACAGTTGCTGGATATCAGCACCCTGGACAGATGCTCTCCATTCAAATCCTTTTGAAATGATTCCACAGTAAAGTACGGCACACTACCTTGTGTTCACCTGCAGGATATGGCTAACATGACATCTTTAAACATTTTCCTTTAATTCACTGTTCAGAAAATTTCAGAATGATATTTGAATTCAACATTCCAAACAGAACATCTTCTGTTTTTCTAAAGTGAGTTAAGCAATTAAAAATTGCACAGTCTATAGGACATTAGACTATTTTTATTCATAAATTATTTCTATTTATTGACTATGAATACCTCAAATGAATTACCAAAATTTTATATTTCACACAAGTATTTGAATGTATAGAAACTAGATGCCAAGGAAATGTCTTGATTTAAATATAGTTTACTAAAATGTACGTTCATTTGCTGACAGGATTATAACTTAGGTAACTTCACTACAATGAGACAAAGAAAGTCACTTTAAAAGGGGAGTCCAACCTCCCCCAAATAGAGGTGCTATTTACAAAGAAACTCAGGAAATGAACACATGAGATAATTGGTTTTCTTATTTGGAATTGTGGGGGATAAAATCTTTATTATTTATAAGTGGAGCAGTAGATTTTTTTCTTCTTTTTTTTATCGTTTGGGATTCATTGAAGGTATAAGAAACCAGGTTACACTGATTGCGTTTGTTAGGTAAAGTCCCTCTTACAATCATGTTTTGCCCCCAAAAGGTGTGGCACATACCCAGACCCCACCTGTCGGAGCAGTAGATTTTTATGTTGACATTTTGATAAATGATAAGAATTAGTATAGAGAGAGCTTGTGAATGCCAAGCAGAAACTTTCACCATTTATTGCATGGACATTCCCTTCTGGAAAGAATACTTTTCCCAACAACTCATGCTGTGGTGTGACCTTTGCAATTGGCTATGGTATAGTTTGCACATGGAAGAATTGATGTTTGTAACTCTTAACTTGGTGAAGATAAGTATACATATAAACATTTGCTAAAAGAGAAGGTGCTACCCATGAAAAATAAAGAAGGAAGAAGAAGAAGAAAGGAAGGAAGGAAATGAGTTAACAGAAAAAAAGAAAGAAAAATATCTGACCTTCCATTGTGGAGAAATCTTGGCAGCAAAGTGAATAAAATCAATTTTCTAATTTTTTTTCAGTGTCACCTAATTTCTTTTTTTAAAATTTCAGAACATTACAAGAGTATGCACATTTTGGTTACATCATTTGCTTTTTCACTTTATAAGTCAAGGTTATAAATATGCCCTTCAATAGCACTCTGGGAGGCCCAAGTGGTAAGGAGTGCCTGAGCTTAGGAGTTGAGACCAACCTGAGCAACAGTGAGACCCCATCTCTAAAAAATAGTCAAGAATTGTGGTGGGCACCTGTAGTCTCAGCTACTCAGGAGGCTCAGGCAAGAGGATCACTTGAGCTCAAGAGTTTGAGATTGTTGAGAGCTATGACACCATTGCACTCTACCAAGGGAGACAGAGTGAGACTCTGTCTCAAAAAAAAAAAAATCGCCCTTTACCCAGAATATATGTGCATTGCACCAGTTAGGTGTGAATTTATACAACTTCTCCTCCCCTCTCCTACCTATTTAATTTCCTTTGGATTTTGCTTCTATCTATGTACTTGAGAGTTTATTGACTAGTTTCAATTTAGTACTGAGTACATGTGGTATTTGTTTTTCTATTTTTTGTGACACTTCACTTAGAAGAATGATCTCCAATTCTATCTGAGTTTTTACAAAAGATACTAAATCACCATCTTTTTATGGCTGAGTAGTACTCCACAGCATACATATACCACAATTTATTAATCTGTTCATATATTGGTAGACAGTTGGGTTGTTTCCACAACTTTGTAATTGTAAATTGTGCTGCTATAAACAATTGAATACAATTGTCTTTTTCATAAAATGTCTTTTTTTCCTTTGGGTAAATACCTAATAGTGGGATTGAATAACAAAAACTTAGGTCAAGTTGTAGTTCTTTAACTTATCTCCATACTACTTTCCATAGAGGGTATACTAAATGTCACCTAATTTCAAACACATGATGCATGTGGCAAATGAAATGTGGAAAGCACTGTGCAGGGCAACACAGAAGTTGTATATGACCTGAAAGTTTTCTCTCAGCCTTGAAATCTGCCTTTCTAAAATGTATTGGTTGCTTTGATAGAGTGGACAACTGACCATTTCCAAAATGGGGAAGTCCCTACATGTAAGCAGCTTCTCAAAGAGTATCTCTAACTATCCTGTAAACTAGAGCAATCTGTCCATGAGTCAGCTAGAGAATTGAGCTTGCCAAGTGTCCTGAATGTGACTGTGCACTTCAGTCTTTCCACAGTTATTGTCAGCCAGGTCTTGTGGCAATATCTAGAATAGAAATTAAAGAGGATCATGTTAGAGCGGTTCAAAGCACAGAAATTACATCCAGTGATCCACACAACAGCTTTGAAGGGCAAGTATGAACAGGAAAATCATGTACAAAAAGTAGATGTCTTTAGTTTAGTTGGAATTGTAACACTGTTTCTTCCTAAACATGGCCCTTCAGCAAAAAACTTAAACTTGCTAAGCCTCAGATGATTTTTACCTGCATCAGGGGGTAGTTATACTTTCTAAGGTCATCACTGTGAGGATTACATAATACTGTTTATCTGAAAGCACTGTGAAAATTCTAATTTACTAGAAATATTATGAGATAGTATATGCTTACAAGAGGAGCAGAATGGCTAAGATAAAGATAGAATAATATTTCTTTGCATTTTTGTTGCATAATAAAATGTGCTGCAAATCTAAGGCCTCACATTTTACCATGGTTTATTTTTTGTGTGTGTGTGTGTGTTAAATACTCTATATTTATTTTCTTTTTTTTTTTTAATTTTTAATTATTTTTTATTGAGTCATAACTGTGTACAATGATTCAGGCTTGGAGTACAGTGTGTGGGCTTCCCATACAATCGGAGATATTTTTTGTGTGTACAATATAGATGGAGAGTTTGGAAATATCAGAACCAAATTTCCTTCAAAATTTTTGGTTCATGAGGATAGTAAAGAAAAGTAATGGAATAAAAGAATATTCTTTAACCTTCTCATCTATTTATTTCATGCTGGCAAATGAAGTTATACAGAAATGCATGTGTGTGTGTGTATTTGACGTGTGCATGAATGCGTGGTGTGTATGAGCAAGCGTGTGTTTATGTATGTGTGGATGTATGGCTATGTGTGTCTAAGTGTGTATGTGTGTGGTGTGTGTGTGGTATGCGTTTGTATGATTTGCAGTGTGTACATGGTGCATGTCTCTCTGGTACTTGTAACATGTATATGGCAGGGCCCTTATGTGGGTGCTGTGCACTCAAATCTGTCATGAGGCTCTGAAACTGACACTTCTATTGAACTTAAGTGTACTCTGGGAAAAGTACATTTATAATATTTATTTATTTTTCTTTTGCTGCAGCGCAGGAATGAAGGAGTATATATCTTTTATTTTTTTGTTCTGATGTTATGACTTGAATTCATCTCAGTTTTATGAATGTCCAACACCTGAAGTTGCCTTGTCCCAACAACAGCAAAAAACAAATTAATAACATTTTATAAACTGAATGAGCGCATTAGTATTTCTTATTTAAACAGTTGATGAAAGGATGAGAGCAATGCAACAGGATTTGATGACGCATAGCATATTCCCTACAGCTGACATTCTGGCTGGTGAGTAATGATAGCATTAGCAAGTCCTGTCCTTGGTACTGAATGTCCAAAAGGAAACGTGTTTATCACATCTTCCTACGAGGTATAGAAGAAGCATGCAGGTCACAGGAAAACCGAGGTCTATCATTTCCTCAGGCCAGGAAGTCTAGGAGGAGCATCTACTTAACTTCTTTTCCCCTGCCTCCCCATCACTGCTTCTCAAGTATACCCCCCAAAATAAAAATCTAACAATGATGCTAAGTGAATGTGGTTGTAAAGACCGAGGTACAAATATAGTGGATTGTTTTGAGGTAAACTTAGTGATGACACTGTTGCTGAACGTATTTTACTTAAGGCCCTGCTTTACAACAAAAGTTTATAGTTTCCATGTGTTCATAGCAGAGAAAGGCTTCTTAGGTATTTTCAATGCCTAAGGATTACAAGTATTGGGAGGAACGTGACATGATTGTTTGTTGATTGTTAAGAAAGAAACGATTCTTTCTCTCCACATCCCCTTGGGGGTCCTCCTACATCATGTGTACACACCTCAATCTTTCCCTTATGGCAAAGATAGACTTGCAGCCACCAAATCCTTTTCTTGAGTGCATCTCTCAGCCTCCCTTACAGCAAAGTAAGGTTCTACACCTAAGCTATAGCTGATGGGATGTGGGGGAAAGTGATGCAAGGCAGTACCCATCCATGCCTTTGCATGATCCTCTACTCTCTTTCCTTATCTGCTAGTTGAATTTCGATCCCAGGGCCGTTTAGGAATGCATGTGTTGAAAATGGCAGAGCTTTCAACAACTGAGGATCCTGAATAACTGTGTGGAGCAGAAATCTTCCAACATGGATCAGACTTCATGTAAGAAACAAATAATAGTTCATTATGTTAAGCTATTGAAATTTCAGAGTTTACTCTTATAGCAGCTAGCATTGCCTCAAGCAATACAATAAATCACATTCAAATGAAAGGAATATACAGGTCATCTAGTGCCTATTACAGAGAAGATGCTTAATAAAACACAGCTGTTATTATCATTAATGAAAAACATCATTTCACTTGTCTTGGGTGTACCTCTATAAGATGATGTCCCACTGTAGTAGCAGGAGACAGAGACATACGGTTATGTGGGGCTCTGCTTTGCTGTCATCACAGGCATTCAGAATCCATTATTCCTGCCAGATAATAAGCACATACCGGCACAGCTCACAGCAACCTCAAACTCTTAGGCTTAACTAATTCTCTTGCCTCAGCCTCCCAAGTAGCTGGGACTACAGGCACCTGCCACAATGCCTGACTATTTTTTGTTGCAGTTGTCATTGTTGTTCAGCTAGCCTGGGCTGGATTCAAACCCACCAGCCTTGGTGTATGTGGCTGACGCTGTAACCACTGTGTTATGGACACTGAGCCAGCTTTAATATATTTTGATAATTCCAAAGTGGTTGTACCAAATTCTTCTCCTGACAATAGAGACTTAAAAGTCCAGCTCCTCTCATGCTCACCAACACTTGACAGTGTGCCTATATTGCTTATGTAATCATGCAATAATACTAACAGCTAATTATTATAAAATCATTTCAATTCAGAGGAAAAAATATGAGGTCCAGACCACTTACCAAAAACATAATAAAAATCCTACAAAAGACTCCAACGTGGTTTACATGATTGACCAAAAAAGGAATAGTTTATTTCATTAATTAATTAATTAATTTTTTATTGTTGGGGAATCCTTGAGGGTACAATGAGCCAGGTTTTATTGCGTGTGTTTGCTGGGTGAAATTCCTCTAGTAATAGTGTCCCGCCCCCAAAAGGTGTGTCACACACCATGGCCCCACAACCCTCTCCTTCCTTCCCTCTCTCTCCTCCTCACTCCTCCTCCCCCACCATGTACTAGCATCAATTGTCCTCATATCAGAATTGAGTACACTGGATTCTTGCTTCTCCATTCTTGTGATACTTTACTAATAAGAATGTTTCAGCTCCATCCAAATTAATACAAAAGATGTAAAGTCAATATCCTTTTTAGTGGCTGTATAGTATTCCATGGTATACATATACCACTGCTTATTAATCCATTCCTGAATTGGTGGACATTTAGATTGTTTCCACATTTTGGCAATTGTAAATTGAGCTGCAATAAACAGTCTAGTGCAAATGTCCTTACAATAAAATGATTTTTTTTCTTCTAGGAAGATGCCCAGTAATGGGATTACATAATCAAATGGGAGGTCTAGTTCGAGTTCTTTGAGTATTCTCCATATTTCCATCCAAAAAGGTTGTAATAGTTGTAGTCTCACCAAGAGTGTAAAAGTGTTCCCTTCTCCCCACAACCTTGCCAGCATCTTCAGCTTTGAGTCTTTGGGATGTGGGCCATTCTCACTGGGGTTAGGTGATATCTCAGGGTGGTTTTGATTTGTATTTCTTTGATACTTAGGGATGATGAGCATTTTTTCATATGCTTCGTAGCCATTCATCTGTCTTCTTTAGAGATAGTTGTATTCATCTCACTTGCCCACTGATATAGGGGATTGTTGGCTTTTTTTGTTGTTGCTTAATTTGAGTTGTCTGTAGATTTTCGTTATCAAGCTTTTGTCTGATTCATAATATGCAAATATCTTTTCCTATTCTGATGGCTGTCTATTTGATTTGGTTGTCTCCTTAGCTATATATCAGGTATGCAGTCTAATTAGGTCTCATTTATTTATTTTTGTTGTTGCAATTGCCACTGGAGTCTTCATCATAAAGTCTTTCCCCAGGCTGATAGCTTCAAGTGTTTTCCCCAGACTTTCTTCAACTATTTTCATTGATTCTTGCCTTAGATTTGGATCTTTTATCCATCTTGAATCAATTTTAGTGAGTGGAGAAAGGTGTGGGTCCAATTTCAGTCTTTTGCATGTGGTTATCTAGTTCTCCCAGGAGGATTTATTGAATAGGGATTCTTTGCCCCAGTGAGTGTTCTTGTTTGGTTTATCAAAGATCCGGTGGCCGTAAGATTTTAGTTTCATATCCTGGTTTCCTATTTGGTTCTAGATGTCAATGTCTTTATTTTTGTGCCAATACCATGCTGTTTTGATCACTATTGACTTGTAGTACAACCTAAAGTCTGGCAGGCTAATGCCCCCAACCTTGTTTTTATCACTAAGAATTGCCTTAGCTATATGGGTTTTTTTTCTGGTTCCCAACAAAATGAAGAATTATTTTTTCCAAATCTTGAAAGTATGATGTTGGTATTTTAATGGGGATTGCATTGAATCTATAGATTGCTTTGGGAAGTATAGACATTTTAATAGTGTTGATTCTTCCCAGCCATAAGCATGGTATGTTCTTCCATTTGTTAATATCTTCTGCTATTACTTTTCTTAGGATTTCATAATTTTTTATAGAGATCCTTCACCTCTTTTGTTAGGTATATTCCTAGCTATTACATATTCTTTGAAGCTACTGAGAAGGGAATTATGTCCTTGATTAACTTCTCATCTTAGCTGTTATTGGCATATACAAACGCTACTGATTTGTGGACATTGATTTTATATCCTGAGACATTACTGTATTTTTTGATCACTTCCAGGAGTCTTATGGTTGAGTCTTTGGGGTTCTCTAAGTATAAGATCATGTCATCAGCAAAAGGGAGAGTTTAACTTCTTCTGCCTCCATTTGGATGCCCTTTGTTACCTTCTCTTACCTGATTGTATTGGCTAGAACATCCAGCACTATGTTGAATAGTAGTGGTGATGGAGGACAACCTTGTCTCATTCTAGTTCTGAATAGATAAGCTTTCAGTTTTACTCCATTCAGGTAAATATTACTTGTGGGTTTGTCATAGATGGCTTCGATCAGTTTAAGAAATGTGCCATCTATGCCTATACTCTCCAGGGTTCTAATTAGAAAAGGATGCTGGTTTTATCAAATGCTTTTTCTGCATCTATCGATAGGATAATATGGTCTTTGTTTTTGCTTCTGTTGATATGGTAAATTGTGTTTATGGACTTGCATATGTTAAGCCAGCCTTGTATCCTTAGGATGAAACCTACTTGATCATGATGTATGATTTTTTTTAACAATAAGTTGTAATCTATTGGCTAGGATTTTATTGAGAATTTTTGCATCTATATTCATTAGCGAAAATGGTCTGAAGGTCTCCTTTTTAGTTGGATCTTTTGCTGGTTTTGGTATCAGGGTAATGTTTACTTCAGAGAACGTGTTGGAGAAGATTCCTTCCCTTTCAATTTTTTGGAATTATTTCTGCAGTATGGCTCTTCTTTTGAAGGTTTGGTAGAATTCTGGTGTGAAGCCATCTGGACCAGGGCATTGTTTTGTTGTCAGATTATTTTTATCATTTCTTTGATCTCAGTGGTTGAAATTGGTCTCTTCAGGAGATCTATTTCTCCTTGATTAAGTCTAGGGAGAGGGTGTGATTCCAAGTATTGATCCATTTTCTCCACATTGTCAAATTTCTGGGCATAGAGTTTCTTATAGTATTCAGAGATAATCTCTTGTATCTGTGTGGTGTCTGTTGTTATTTCCTTTTTATCATTACTGATTGAGGTTATTAGAGCATTTACTTTTCTGTTTCTAGTTAATCTGGCCAAAGGTTTATCTATTTTATTTACTTTTTCTAAAAACCAACTTTTTGTTTTGTTAATTTTCTGAATAATTTTTTGTTTTAAATTTCATTAATCTCTGATTTAATTTTGGCTATTTATTTTCCTCTGCTGGGTTTAGGCTTAGATTGTTCTTCTTTTTCCAATTCCATATGATGGTTTATGAGTGTGCTGATGTGCTCACTTTCTGTTTTTTTAAAGGTAAGCATCTAGCACAATAAATTTTCCTCTCACAACTGCTTTTGCTGTATCCCACAGGTTTTGGTAATTTGTGTCTTCATTGTTGCTATGTTTGAGGAAATTCAAAATTTACTCTTTTATCTCTTCCTGAACTCAACTGTCATTCAGCATAAGGTTGTTTGGTTTCCAAGACTTTGTGTGGGGATGAACATTTTTGTTGGAGTTGAGTTTCATCTTTATAGATTGTGGTCTGAGAAGAGACATGGTATAATTTCTATTCCTTTAATTTTGCTGAGGTTTGATTTGTATCATAGGATATGATCTATTTTGGAGTATGTGCTATGAGCTGACAAGAAAAAAGTATATTCCTTTCATTTAGGGTGGTATGTTCTGTATATGTCTATTAATCTCACTGTTCTAGGGTCACATTTAAGTCTTTTGTATCCTTTTTTAGTTTCTGTTTAGAGGATCTGTTTAGTTCTGTCAGAAGGGTGTTAAAATCCCCAACTATTATGGTGTCATGGGATATCATATTGCTCAGACCCCTCAAGATCTGTTTCATAAATCTGGGAGCATTTAAGTCAGGTGCATAAATGTTTTAAATTGAGATGTCTTCTTGTTGTATTGTTCCTTTGACCAGTATGAAGTGTCCATCTATGTCTTCCTTAATTGCTTTACATCTACTCATAGATGAAAATAGGATTGCAACCCCTCCTTTTTCTGATTTCCATTTGCTTTAAATACTGTTTTCCATCCCTGAACTCTGTCTTTATTTGCCCTTCAGAGCTAGGTGTGTCTCCTGGGAACAGCATATGGATGTCTTGTGTTTTCTTATCCAATCAGCCAACCTTTGCCTCTTCAGTGGGGAATTCAATCCATTGACATTTATTGAGAGTATTGATAAGTGTGGTGGAATTATATTCATCTTATTATGAGATAGTCTGTTATGTAGTTTTATCCTTTGGGCCATTGTGGAAGCTAAGCTCTGGCCTTGGCTTCTACGTGTTTACTATGATGGTGATCCATTGTGGTGTTCAGTATTGAGAATAGGTCTAAGTATTTCCTGTAGAGCTAGTCTTATTGTGGCAAAGTTCCTCAGTGCTTGTATATCTGCAAAATATTTTATTTCTCCATCCCCTTTGAAGCTAAATTTAGCAGGATACAGGATTCTGGACTAAATAATATGGAATGCTTCATGAATTTGCATGTCATGCAAATTGTGCAAGGGCCATGCTAATCTTCTCTGTATCATTCCAACTTTAGTATATGTGCTGCTGAAGTGAACACAGAATAGTTTATTTTAATTTTTAAAATCTTGTTATGAAAATGATTATGCATACAGAAAATTAAGAACAAACCTAGATTTAATAACTATTAATATCCTACCACAATGTGTCAGTGTCTTTTTAACTGAAGGATTGAAGTAAATTACAAAAGTAGAGCAGAAAAAATGACGACTTAGGATTCTCCAGTGAATATTTCCCCACAGAAGCATTAATTTAAATTATCCATGCATAAAAAAGTACTTTCACAATAACTATGGAAACCAGGTAAGAGATCACAGTACCTGGTTGTAGTGCAATAATAAGAAAAGATGCATTGGACAGGGTAAAAAGGACAGTTTTCCATGACTTGCATTATTCCTTCTTCAATCCCAGGCTGCATAGCATGGAGAGATACTGTCTGCTTAGGGGAAAGATAGGGAAGTGAGCAAGACTTTACACTGGACTCAAACCTCAGGCCTTCCACAGTGAACCCAGTATCAGGCAGACTTCCATGGCTACAGATGCCAGCCTGATACTGTAGACTGAGCATCCATACATAATCTGGGGCCAGGAAAAACCTTTCAGCCACAGGTTTCAGCCTGTAAGTGAGACTTGACCTTTGGCCCATACCACCACTAGTCTGATGTAAGTGGCCCAAAATTCCAAATAGCCCTCAGAGCCAAGCAGGCCTCAGTGGTCCCAGGCTGCCTTCATCAGACTGTGGCTTTAGGTGTTCTCCAGCACTATGTCAGCCTCAATGGCCCTGGGCTTCAGGTACACCCCTGCCCCAGTAGCCCCAGGCTTTGGAATTAAGTCAGACAGATTACACAGAATCTCTGGTGGGCTGACTATTGAAGGACTTTACTAGACAAAGCCATTCTGTGAATAAGTACCCATTTCTTCTAATGTACAAATGTTGTTGCGCAACACCAAGGATCAAAGCAATCAAAGAAATGTGACATCATCAAAGGGACAAAATAAAATGCCAGTGATCAACTCTAAAGAATTGGAGATATACGCACTGTTTGACATAAAATTTAAAATACCCATTTCAAGAAGTTTAGTGAACTTTAAGAAAAATAGAAAGAAGTCAATGCAATGAGAAAAATAAGTGACAAAAGTGAGAAATTTAATAGAAAACTTGAAATATTTTTTTTAAATATCAAAGATATCTTGGAGGTAAAAAAAATCATGAAAAAAATAAAAAATATAATAGAGAGCATTAACAGCAGAATTGATTAAGCAGAGGAAAGAATCCATGAACTCAAAGGCAGAATATTTAAAAATATGTAGAGGAGAAAAAGACTGAAAAAAAAAGAAAGCTTTACAGGATTTATGAAACAACATCAAATGAGGAAATATTCAAGTTGAAAGAGTTTAAGAAAGAAAAAAGAGGCTCAGTGCCTGTGGCTCAAGTGGCTAAGGTGCCAGCCATGTACACCTGAGCTGGCGGGTTCAAATCCAGCCCAGACCCGCCAAACAACAATGACGGCTGTAACCAAAAATGGCTGGGCAGCGCCTGTAGTCCCAGCTACTTGGGAGGGGGAGGCAGGAGACTCACTTGAGCCCAGGAATTGGAGGTTGCTGTGAGCTATGATGCCACTGCACTCTATCCAGGGTGACAGCTTGAGGCTCTGTCTCAAAAAAAAGAAGGAAGAAAGAAAGATAAAACTTAGGGAACCTATTTAAAGAAAAAGTAGCATAAAACTTTCCAAACCGGGAGAAAGATGTAAATATCCAGGTACAGGAAAGTCAAAGCCTCCAATCAGATTCAATCCAAACAAGACTATCCAAAGACATATTATAATGAAAATTTCAAAATGCAAAGACAAAGACAACACCTTAAAAGCAACAAGAGAAAAGAAGCAAACAGCATGTAAGGGAGTTCCAATACAACTAGCCTTAGATTTTTAAGCAAAAACCTTATAGGCCAGGAGGTAGTGGGATTAATATTCAGAGTGCTGAAGAAGAAAACTTATAAATAAATGTGCTGTATCCAACAGAGTCATTCGTTAGAAATGAAGGAATAATAAAATTTCCCAGGTAAACAGAAGCTGAATAAGTTCATTACCATCAGACTTTTCTTATGAGAAATGCTAAAAGGAGTTTTTCAAACTAAAAGAGAAGAACACCAATGAGTAATACTAAACGTCCAAAAGTATGATACTCACTGGTAAAAGTACACAGTCAAATTCAGAATACTAATACTGTCATCATGGTATGTAAATTATTTATATCTTTAGTATGAAATTTAAAAGACAAAATTATTTAAAATAATAGCTACAATAATTTGTTAAGGGATATCCAATATAAAAAGATTTCAATTAGGACATTAAAAACTCAAAATGTGGAAGGGAAGACTGGAGTAAAAGTGTAGTACATTTTTTTAAAATACAATTAAGTTATTATCAGCTTAAAATATCTTGTTATAACTACAAGATTTTTTTTGTAAGCTTAATAGTAACTGCAAAGGAAAATTCTCTAGTAAATACTCAAAAAATAAAAATCAAGAAATAAAAACACACTACTAGAAGCCAGGAATGATGGTACATGCCTTTAGTCCCAACTACTTTAGAGGCTGAGGTAGGAGGATTGAGTAAACCCAGAAGTTCAAGGCTGCAGCATTGCAATCAAGCCTGGGCAACATAGTAAAACCATATCTCTTAAAACATCAACAATAACCAAAATAGCACACCACTAGAGAAAATTGCAATTACTTACTCAGAAGAAATATAATGAGACAGACAGTAAAAAAGAAACAAACTTTCTACAAAACAACTAGAAAACAAAGCAGCAGTGGTAAATACTTACATGTCAATAATTATCTTGAATGTAAATAGATTAAATTCTTCAATCAAAAAACATAGAGATGGTCACCAACATAGAGATGGTAACCACACATAAACAGATGGTTAAAGGATGGGAAAAGATACTCCAAGCAAACATAACCCCCCCCCAAAAGGAGAAATAGCTGTAGTTACTTAAAATAGACTTTAAGTCAAAAGCTATAAAAAGAGATATAACATCATTATAAAATAGTAAAGTGTTTGATTCAGCAAGATGACATACAATTATAAATATATATACACCTGCCAGGAACCTGCCTGGCAAAGGTTATTAGAGACCCTGGGAGTAGACCACGGGGGATGGAAAAGAAAAGATGGAAAACAGCAGGATCAGAAGGGCTTTCCTCAATAGAAACAGCAATCTTAGCTTTATTGCACAGCTTTTATATACAGTAGCTTGAAGGCATGATCTTGTCATAATTGTATAACTCAGTTAAAAACCTAGGGGCAAAATAGCATCCTTAGCAGTCTGTTGTGACCCATGGCTCCATTCTAATCTGATTCAGGAACTAGCCATAACAGGAAAACTGCTGAGGTGAGGTTTGCACTCAGTCCTTGACTCAAGTACATTTCCTCAAACTGGGCGCCCTTGCCTCCCAGGAGGTCAGCTCCCAACATACACCTAATATAAAAGCATCTAAATATTTAGAGAAAATATTAATAGATCTGAAGGGAGAGATCGACTGCAATACAATAATTGTAGGGAACTTCAAACTTCCACTTCTGGCAATGAACAGGTCAACCAGATGGAAAAGCAATAAGGAAACATCAGACTTAAACTGCACCCTAGATAAAATGGACCTAACAGTCATGTACAGAATATTCTTCATCATAATAGCAGAATACACGTTCTATTTAACTTCATGTGGAATATTGTCCAGGACAGGTCATATGTTAGCACCCAAAACAACTCTTAACAATTTTAAGAAAATTAAAATCATATCAACCATCTTTTCTAACCACAATGTTATAAAACTAAAAATTAGTAACAGGAAAAACTTCAGAAAATTCACAATCACAGAGAAATTGAACAACATACTCCTAAAAAACCAATACACCAATTATGACATTAAAAAAGAAATTTAAAAATTTCTTGAAATAAGAAAAAATGGAAACACAATGTACCAAAACTTATGGGGTATGCAAAAACAGTTCTGAGAAGGAAATTTATAGCCTTAAACATCTACATCAAAGAAGAAGGACAAATTTAAATAAACAACTTAATGCTGCATATCTAGGAACTAGAAAAAGAAGAACAAACTAAGACCAAAGATAGTAGAAGAAAGGAAACATTAATAACAAAGATCAGAGAATAAATAAATAATAATTAGGTGAAAAAATAGAAAAGATCAAGAAAACTAAGAGTTGCTTATTTTGAATAACAAAAAATTTACAAAATTTTAGTTAGACTAAGAAAAAAGAGAGACTCAAAGTAATAAAATGAGAAATGAAAAAGAAGACATTGCAATTACAGAAATACAAACGATCATAAGAAGCTAATATGAACTGTTACACCAATGAATGTGATAACCTAGAAGAAATGGATAAATTTCTGGATATATACAAACTACTAAGATTTAATTATGAAGAAATAAAAAATCCCACAAACTAATAATGAGTAATAATATTGAACCAGTGATGAAAAGTCTCCCATCAAAGAAAAGTCCATCACCCGATAGCTTCACTACTGAATTCTAACAACTATGTAAAGAACAGATACCAATACTTCTCAAATCCTTCAAAAAAAAAATGGAGAGAATACTTCCAAAGTCATTTGGTTATCATTGCCTTAATATCAGAGTCAGATAAGAACAGTACAAAAAAAAAAAAAACTACAGACCAATATTCCTAATGAACATAGTTGCAAAAATCATCAATAAAATACTAACAAAGTGAATTCAACCAGAACATTTATCACAATCAAGTGGGATTTATCCTAGCGATGCAAGGATAATTAAATGCAATCATCACACTAACAGAATAAAAGACAAAAAGCAAATGTTAACTTCAGTAGCTGCAGAAAAGGAATTTGATAAAATTTAACATTTTTTATATTAAAAACTCTCAAAAATTATGTATAAAAGAAATGTATTTCAGGTGGCGCCTGTGGCCCAAAGGAGTAGGGCACTGGCCCCATATGCCGGAGGTGGCAGGTTCAAATTCAGCCCCAGCCAAAAAAAAAAAAAAAAAAAAATAAATTTATTTCAACATAATAAAGGCCATGTATTATAAATTCACAACTAACATCATACTTAAAGGTAAAAGTTGAAATCTTTTTCTCTAAGATCTGAAACTAGAGTAAGATGCCCGTTCTTCCCACTTTTATTCATCATTGTACTGGAATTCCCAGCCAGAGCAACTAGATAAGAAAAACAGTCAGCAAAATTAGAAAAAATAAGTTAGCTTATCTCTGTAGATGACATGATTTTATATATAGAAAACCATGCCATCAAAGAACTGCTAAAACTTGTAAATGAATTCAGCAAAGTTGCAGGATAGAAAGATCAACACACAAAAATCAGTAGTAGTTCTATATATTAACAGTAACCATGTGAAAAAGTAATAAAAAATTTAATTTGTAATAACTACAAAAAATTAGGAATAAATTTAACTAAGAAGTTGAAAAATCTCTACTTTAAAACTATAGTAACATTGTTAAAAGAAATTGAAGAAGATATAAAGAAATGGAAAAATATTTCATGTTCATGAATTGGAAAAATCAAAATGTCCATGCTACTCAAAGCACAGATTAAATTCAATCCTTATCAAAATACCAATGACATTATCTTTTTTACCTTGGTTTGTGTTTATTTTTCTCTTTTTCTCTAGATTCTCTTTTTAAATTTCAGAATACTACATATTAGGGTATATACATGTCTTCTTTACATACTTTTTTTGGTACAGATTGAGTCAGTTATAAGTGTGCCCTTCATCCAGATTGTGTGCACTGTATCCAAAAGGTGATTTACCCATACCCTTCCCTCCCCTCAGCTTGATTTTCATTGAGATTTACTTCCATATGTGAACTTAAATATTGATTGATTCATTCCAATAAAATTGGTAATTATCAGGCAAGACTGACAAAGAATAAAAGAAAGAAGTTACAAATTACCAATGTTAAGTATTAAAGAAAGGTTATCGTTGCATACCCTACAGACATTATAAAATGTACTAAAAAATAACTATGAAAAGCTAAAGGGGCGTTCAAGGTGGTGGCCAAGTAACAGCTTCTTTGCAACTAAGTGAGATTGGGGAGAGAAGACTCCAGGCATCTCTGGCTGGTGGGATCTTCCCAGAAACATCCCTTTGGGAACACATGGAGACAGCGAGAGACTTCTGGACCACAAAAGGAGGATAAAAACAGTGGAGAACTGGCAGGTGGTGGATGTGTTTGTTCCCTCAGAGGCTCCACAACTGTAACTACAGCAATAGCGAGATTATAATCAGGAAAGGCCTTACCTGTGGTCTGTTTTGTTTCTTTTGTTTTTTTCTGGACTTGGGCACTCATTTGAACTTCCTTGGGAGATCCTGGGCCAGAGTGAGGATGGCATAGAGTGAGACTGTTTTTGGTGCATTAGATAAGCGGGCAGCCATTCCAGGAGAGATCCCAGCAACAGGTGCTTTCCTGGGAAAGCCTATGCTTAGCCAAAGATAACAGTTAAAAGTGTCTTTTAAGCAGGCTGAAGAGACATTTAGCCTTTCAAGCTTGCAGGGTTTGAGAAATCAGCAGAGGCCTCCAGTCTCCATTTCATACAGCTGTATCAGCATTATGATTAACATCTTATACCCTAGAAAATCACCTGTTGCCCAGACAATATTCAGCAATATATGTGTATGTGTGTATATATATATGTATGTATGTATGTATTGTTTTGTGGGGTTTTTTTGTTTTGTTTTGCTTTGTTTTAATTTCAACATTTTCCCTCTAGATTTTTCTTTTCTTTTTCTTTTTCCTTTTCCTTTCTTTTCCTTTTTCATTTTTCTAGTTTAAATACAATTTTCCATTGTTGATTTCTTTAACAATTAGAACTTCATTTTTGCTAGTGATTTTGCCCCTATTATTTGTTTTTTCCCCAATTTTATCCCATAGGGGTTTTTGTTTGGTTGGTTTGGTATGATTTATAGTATTTTTGTCTTTCCTCTCTACTTGGTGGAGGTGGGGTACTGTGTCTGAAGAGGGCAGCAAAGAGCTGCTGACCTCAAGGGAACCAACAAACCCAGCACCCCCAGAGGTTGGGGGTATTTAAGGTTGGATAAAAGTACCCTACTGTACACCTATATTACTCCTGTCTCCCACTTTCTGAGCCTCTCTTCTTTTTATCCACAAGCCCTTTTACTCACCACCTCTCCTTGCCTTTTTTTATTTCTTTTTTAAATCTTTTTTCCCCTCTTGCTCTTCAATCTTCTCATCTTTCTGGTCCTGTACCAAAAGGACTCATCAAAACCTTAAGCCAGAGGCACAGTAACTTAAAGAGCTAGAGGAAGTGAAAGGACAATTAGGGCAAGGAAACAGATAAAAGAAAACACTCATGAGCAAGAATCAGCAGAAAAATCCTGGCAACATGAAAAACAAGTCCAGAGCAATCCCTCCAAGAGACTGTGAAGTCACTACTGCAGAAGATTCCACATATAAGGAAATATTAGAAATGACAGAAGGGAAATTTAAAATACAATGATGAAAGCAGTGAAGTAAATTGCTGAGAAAGTGGAGAATAACCAAAAGGAAATCCAAAAACAGAATCAAATAAGAGATGAATGATATGAAGAATATAGACAGGATATAGCAGCACTGAAGGAATTGAAGCAGTCAATTGGGGAAGTTAAAAATGCAATAGAAATTACCAAGAACAGATTAGATAATGCAGAAGAAAGAATCTCAGAGATAGAGGATGAAGTTCTTGAGATAACTCAGATAGTTAAAGTGGCAGAAAAGAAGAGAGAGAAAGCAGAACATTCACTGACAGAATTATGGGACTTTATGATGCATTCAAACATACGAGTTATAGGTGTCCCAGAAAGGGAAGAAGAATGCCTCAGCAGAATGGAAGCCATATTAGATAATATTATAAGTGAAAATTTCCCAAATGTCACCAAAGATTCTGACACACTCCTTTCAGAGGAATATCAGACCCCAGGTCACCTCAACTCTAATAGAGCTTCTCTAAGACACATTGTGAAGAACCTGTCCAAAATCAAGACAAAAGAAAAAATTTTGCAAGCTGCCAGGAGTAAGAGGCAACTGACCTATAAGGGCAAATCCATCAGGGTGACTGCAGACTTCTCTAATGAAACTTTTCCAGCCAGAAGACAATGGTCATCCACCTTTAATCTACTTAAACAGGACAACTTCCAGCCCAGAATTTTATATCCTGCTAAGCTAAGCTAAGCTTTAAAATTGATGGAGAAATCAAATCTTTTACATTCAGGAAATTTGCCACAACAAGACCAGCTCTACAGGAAATACTTCAACCTGTTCTACACATTGACCATCACAAGGGACCACCAGCAAAGTAAGCACCCAGAAATTAAAGTACAGAACCTAGCTTTTACAATGATGCAAAAGACAAAACTAAGCAATGGACTTTCACAAAATAAGATGAATAAGATGCTACCACACTTATCAATTATTTCAATAAATGTTAATGGCTTGAACTCCCCACTGAAGAGGCACAGATGGCTGATTGGATTAAAAAATACAAGCCATCCATTTGCTGTTTGCAGGAAACACACTTAGTCTCAAAAGACAAATTAAAGCTCACAGTCAAGGGTTGGAAGACAATTTTTCAGGCAAATGCAATCCGGAAGAAAAGAGGGGTTGCAATCTTATTTTCAGACACATGTGGATTTAAAGTGGCTTAAGTACAAAAAGACAAAGATGGTCCCTTCATATTGGTCAAGGGAAAAACAGAACAAGAAGAAATATCACTTCTAAATATTTATGCACCCAAATTAAATGCTCCCAAATTCTTTTTTTTTTTTTGCATTTTTTCGTCAGGGCTTGGTTTGAACTGCCACCAGTGCCCTACTCCTTTGAGCAGGTGCTGCCCTACTCCCAGATTCTTGAAACAGACCTTACTTTGTCTGAGCAGTATATATATCCTATAACACCATAATAACAGGGGACTTTAACATTCCTCTCACAGAGCTGGACAGATCCTCTAAACAGAAATTAAACAAATATATAAGGGACTTAAATGAGACCCTGGAACAACTGTGCTTATTAGATGTACATTGAGCACGCCATGCTAAAGATAAAGAATATACATTCTTCTCATCACCCTATGGAACATTCTCCAAAACTGATCACATTCTAGGACACAAAACAAACCTCAACAGAATTAAAAGAATTGAAATTTTACCTTACATCTTTTCAGAACACAAGGCACTAAAGGTGGAATTCACTCCAACAAAAACATTCAACCCCACACAAAGACATGGAAATTAAACAACTTTATGCTGAAGCAGAGCTGGGTGCAGGAAGAAATAAAAAAGGAATTGATTAATTTCCTTGAGCACAACAACAATGAAGACACAAGCTACCAAAACCAATGGGATACAGTAAAAGCAGTCCTGAGAGGAAAATTTATTGCTTTAGAAGCCTACATTCAAAGAACAGAAAGAAAGCACATCAACAAACTCACAAGCTATCTTATGGGATTGGAAAATGAAGAACACCCTAAGCCTAAAACTAGCAGAAGAAAAGAAGTAGCCAAAATTAAATCAGAGATCAATGAAACTGAAAACAAAAGAATCATTCAGAAAATTAATGAAACAAGGAGTTGGTTTATTTTAAAAATAAATAAAATAGATAAACCTTTGGCCAGACTAGAAATAAAAAAGTAAAATCTCTAGGAACCTCAATCAGAAATGATAAAGGGAAAATAATAACTGATGTCACAGAGATAAAAGAGATTATCTCTGAATATTACCAGAAACTCTATGCCCAGAAATTTGACGATGTGAAGGAAATGGATCAATATTTGGAATCACACCCTCTCTCTAGACTTAGTCCGGAAGAAATAGAGCTCCTGAACAGACCAATTTCAAGCACTGAGATTAAAGAAACAATAAAAAATCATCCAAAAAAAGATGCCCTGGTCTGGATGGCTTCATATCAGAATTCTACCAAATCTTCAAGGAAGAACTTATTCCCATCCTGCAGAAATTATTCCAAAAAATTGAGGAGGAAAGAAACTTCCCCAACATATTCTATGAAGCAAACATCACCCTGATACCAAAACCAGGAAAAGACCCAACTAAAAAGGAGAATTTCAGACCAATTTCACTCATGAATATAGATGAAAAAATTCTCAACAAAATCCTAGCCAATAGATTACAGCTTATCATCAAAAAAGTCATACATCATGATCGAGTAGGTTTCATACCAGGGATGCAAGGCTGGTTTAACATACACAAGTTCATAAAGGTTATCCCAAATTAATAGAAGCAAAAACAAAGACCATATGATCGTCTCCATAGATGCAGAAAAAGCATTTGATAAAATCCAGCATCCTTTTCTAATTAGAACACTGAAGAATATAGGCATAGGTGGCACATTTCTGAAACTGATCGAAGCTATCTATGACAAACCCACAGCTAATATCTTACTGAATGCAGCTAAACTGAAAGCTTTTCCACTTAGAACTGGAACCAGACAAAGGTTTTCTCCATTGCCATTACTATTCAACATAGTGCTGGAAATTTTAGCCAATACAATTAGGCAAGATAAGGAAATAAAGTGCATCCAAATGGGAGCAGAGGAGGTCAAACTCTCCGTCTTTGCTGATGATATGATCTTATACTTGGAGAACCCGAAAGACTCAACCACAAGACTCCGGGAAGTCATCAAAAAATACAGTAATGGGGTGGTGCCTGTGGCTCAGTGAGTAGGGCACCAGCCCCATATGCTGGAGGTGGTGGGTTCAAACCCAGCCCTGGCCAAAAGCTGCAAAAAAAAAAAAAAAAATACAGTAATACAGTATATATAAAATTATATCCACAAGTCAGTAGCCTTTGTATATGCCAATAATAGCCAAGATGAGAAGCTAATTAAGTTCACAACTTTCTTCACCATAGTTTACAAGAAAATGAAATACCTAGGAATATACCTAACAAAAGAGGTGAAGGACCTCTATAAAGAAGATTATGAAACCCTAAGAAAGGAAATAGCAAAGGACATTAACAAATGGAAGAACATACCATATTAATGGCTGGGCAGAACCAACATTGTTAAAATGTCTATACTTCCCAAACCAATCTACCAATTCAATGCCATCCCTATTAAAATACCAACATCGTACTTTCAAGACTTGGATAAAAGAATTCTGAGTTTTGTATGGAACCAGAGAAAACCCATATAACTAAGGCAGTTAAGCCAGGGGCATTAGTATATCAGATTTTAGGCTGTACTACAAGGCCATAGTGGTCAAGACAGCATGGTACTGGCACGAAAATAGAGACATAGATATTTGTAATCAAATAGAAAACTGTAAACTGAAAGTAACAACCTAAAACCACCTAATCTTCAATAAACCAAACGAGAACATACTATTTAATAGATGGTGCTGGGAGAACTGGATATCCACATGCAAAAAACTAAAACTGGACCCGCACCTCTCTCCAGTCACAAAAATTGATTCAAGGTGGATAAAGAACTTAGATTTAAGGCATGAAACAATAAAAATTCTCAAAGAAAACACAGAAAAAACACTGGAAGATATCAGCCTGGGGAAAGACTTTATGAAGAAGACTGCCATGGCAATTGCATTAACAACCGAAATAAACAAATGGGACTTATTTAAACTGAAAAGCTTCTGGACAGCTTAGGAGACAACAACCAAAACAAATAGACAACCTACACAGTGCGAAAGGATATTTGCATATTTTGAATCAGACAAAATCTATAAAGAACTCAAATTAATCCACATAAAAAAAGGCAACAATCCCATAAATCAATGGGGAAGAGAGATGAACAGAACCTTTTCTCAAGAAGATAGATGAATGGCTAGCAAACATAAGAAAAAATGCTCATCATCCTTAATTATTAGAGAAATGCAAATCAAAACCATCCTCAAATATCATCTAACCTCAGCAAGAATGGCCCACATCACAAAATCTCAAAATTGCAGATGCTGGCATGGATGTGGAGAGAAAGGAATACTTTTCCACTGCTGGTGGGACTGTAAAGTACAAACCTCAAAGAACTCAAGCTAGACCTCCTGTTTGATCCTGCAATCCCATTACTGGGCATCTATCCAGAAGGAAAAAGAATAACATTTTATCATAAGGGCACATGCACTAGACTGTTTATCACAGCTCAATTTACAATTGCCAATGTGTGGAAACAGCCTAAATGTCTCCCCAACCCAGGAATGGATTAACAAGCTGTGTTACTTGTATACCCTGAATTCTATTCAGCCATTAAAAAAAAAAAAAAATGGAGACTTTACAGCATTTGTATTAACCTGGATGGAAGTGGAACACATTTTTCTCAATAAAACCTCACAAGAATGTAATCTGGTGTATTCAATTTTGATACAAGGACAATTAATGACAATTAATGACATGGTGGGCATGGGGAAAGTGGAGAGCAGAGAGAGAGAGAAGGAGGGAAGGAAATGGAAGAGTAGAGAGAGGGAAGGGGAAGGAGGGAATTGGGGTCTCAGCGTGTGATACATCTTGTACCCTCAATGAATCGTTAACAATAAAAAAAGTCAAACTCAAAAAAAAAAACTATAAAAAGCTCTACATAACTAAATTCAAAAACTTATATTAAAAAAATGAACCAAATCTTCAAACACCATAACCTACCCAAGTATACCAAAATGAAAAAGACAACCTACATAGTACTATATATGTATTAAGAAATTTTATCTGTAGTCAAAATCCTTCCAAAAAAAATTTCTGGGCCCAAATGGTTTCACTGGTGACTTACACCAAACATTTTCCAAAGAAATTACAATGCTTGTACACATGTATTCCAGAAAATAGAAGAGAAAGAAGCACTACCTGACTTGTGTTGCTACCGTTACCTTCATGTCAAAACTGGGAAAGATAGTATAGAGAAAACAAACTACACAGTAATATTCCTAATATACATGTGATGAATATTTAAACAATATATTAGCAAATCAAATCCAGCAATAGCCATAAAAAGGAAAAAATAGAAAAATACACTGATCACCTTTCACTCAAAAGAGGGACCATTTTCTTCTCTCTGGAAAAGTTACACTTAAAATTCTATGCTTTACCTATACTATAAATAAACTTTGCTTCTTTTCTGCTGCTGCTGCTGCAAAAAGAAAAACACACCAGGATTAAGTAAGGTTTGTTCTAAAAATGTGAGGCTGGTTCAATATTTGAAAATTGATCAAAATAGTTCACATCTCAATACCCTAAAAAAAGAAAAACTACATAGTCTTTTAATTAATATAAAAAGAACCTTTGACAAAATCCAACATCAAATCATGGTTTAAAAAGAAACTCTCAGTGACTAGGAGCAGAAGGGACTTTCTCAATAGCCTATCATTTTATAGAAACAGTGGTCATCTAGCAAAAAACCCACAGGCAACAACATTTATAAGAGTGAAAGACTGAATTTTTCCTCATACAATAAGGAACAAGGCAAGGACATATACATTCACCAATTATTCATTATCATACTGGAAGACCTAAATAGTTTGATAAAGCAAGAAAAAGAAATAAAAGGCATACATTTTAGAAAGGAAGAAACAAAGTTGTCCCTGTTTACAGATGACATGATTGTCCGTGAGAAAAATCCCAAGGAATCTATACCAAGATACAGGTGGGTGAGAGCATACAAACAACATGAAAAATCTACTATAGTTCAATAAACCATAAGTGTTCAATTGGAAAGCAACAAATTTTTAAAGAATTACCATTTTCCATAGCTCCAGAAAAATTGAAATACTATTTAATTAAAAATAGTAAATTTTTTTTTAAAAAAAAATACCAATGGCATTCTTCACAAAAATAAAATAATGCTAGAATGTACATAAAGCCACAAAAAGCAAATTGAAATACTGATTAATAAAAAATGACAAAAAAAATAAAAAAGTAACATTCTTCACAAAAATAAAATAAAATAAAATAATCCTAAAGTTTATATTTTAAGAGATCTTGATCAGCCAAATCCATCTTGAGTAAGAAGAACAAAGCTATAGACATCACATTATCTGACTTAAAATATACTCTAAAGCTAGAGAACTCAAAATAGCACTATACTAGCATAAAAACAGATGCACAGACCAATGGAACAGAATAGAGAGACCAGAAATAAGTCCATACACTTAAAGTCAAGTGATTTTCAACAAACATACCAAGAACACACAATGGGCAAAGGACAAACTTTTTAATAAATGAGGTTGAAATAAAAAAACTGGATATCCACATGTGATACAAAGAAATTGGAGCCTATTTCACACCATACACAAAAAAGTCAATTAAAAATGGACTTATCATTTAAATGTAAGACCCAAAACTATGAAACTTCCAGAAGAAAACATAGAGGGAAAGTTTTATGCCATTGGTCTGGGTAATGATATTTTGGATATGACAGGCAACAGAAGCAAAAAGAGACAAAGAGAAGTACATTGAACTATAAAGCTTCTGTACAGCAAAGGAAACATGAACAGAATGAAGAGACAATCTCCAGAATGGGAGAAAATATTTGCAAGTTATATATCTGATAAAGTGTTAGTATCCAAAATATATAAAGTACTCAAACAACTCCATAGCAAGAAAGTAATAATTTATTTAAAAAGGAGCAAAAGATCTGAATTGTTATTTTTCTAAAGAAGAAATACAAATAGCTAACGTGTATAGATAAAACGCTTACCGCCACCAAACACAGGCAAACACAAATTAAAACCACAATCAGATATCACCTCACACCTGTTAGAAGGGCTATGATAAAAAAGACAAAAGATAAGCAGTGTTGGCAGATGAAAGATGAACAGTTGGCAAGGATGTGGAGCAGGGGAACCCTTGTATACCATTGGTGGGGATGTAAATTAGTTATGGAAAACAGTATGGAGGCTCTTCAAAAAGTTAAAAATAGAACTACCTCATAATCAAGCAATCCCATTACTAAATATATATCCAAAGGAAACAAAACTAGTACTTCAAAGAAACATCTGCACTCCCATGTTTACTGCAGCATTATTCACAACAGTTAAGATATAGAATCAACTTCAGTGTTCATTATCAAATAAATGGATCAAGAAAATGTGGCATATACACAATGGAATACTATTCTCAATAAAGAAGAAGGAAATCCTGTCATCTGCAGCAATATGGATGAACCTGGAGGACATTACATTAACTGAAATAAGACAGACACAGAAAGACAAACACCAAATGGTCTCACTTACATATGAAACCTAAAAAGGTTAATCTCACAGAAGTAGAGAGGTTACCAGGGGCATTGGGGCAGTAGGGGCTGGGAGCTTAGGAAGGTGTTGGTCAAAGCATACAAAATTACAGGTAGATAGGAGAAATAGGTACAAGAAATCTACTTATAGTGATCACAATTAGTCACAATCTATTGTATTATTAAGCAATGTTAACAGAGTGGGTATTTAGTGTATTCTCACAACAAAAATGATAACTATGAGAGTTGATGTGTAATGCTAATTAGATTTAGTCATTCCACAAAGAATATATACTTCAAAACATGTTGCACATGATAAATACATACAATTTTATCTGTCGATTTTAAAATAAAATAGTAAAACAAAAAATAACACAGATGTCAAGACATTTCAATCTATAAACAGTCTAATATACATTTTTTAAAGTAATACCATTTTTCTATAGAACCTTAATACTATCACAGCATCTAACAAAATCTATAGTAATTCCCCCTTGATGTCTAATACCTAATCTATACTCAAATTTCCCCTATTTATTAAAAAAACAAATCTTTTAAAACTGGCTTATCTAAACCAAGATTTGGTCGAGGATCATACACTCCATTTTAGTTCATTTGATTGTGTGTTTCTGAAGTCCCTTAATCTAAGAATTCATGCTTCCCTCCCCCAAATACTTTTTTTAATGATTTATTGGGAAAACATGGCCAGTTGTCCTGTGGGATGTCCTGCCTTCTGGATCTGCTCGTTTCCTCATGGTCTTATTTAACTTGGTCCTCTCTCCTAGCTATTTCTTGTAAACTGAAAGTTAAATCAAGGATGCTTCGGGGGGTGGGGAGCTGAAATTTTCACATTGCTTCCCCCCAGGATTCAGGCACCATCTGGTATCTCACCACTAGTGATGCAAAGGTTGGTCACTAGGTTTCAGACCTTTTCCATTGAAAAGATATATACTCATTCCTCTATCATTTACTTAATCTAGAGGATGACTTCAACTACTTTTATATGAACAAAAACTAAATTATCTTTAAGGAATATTAAGATAGTATAAGTAAAGTTTGTGCCCTAGCAAAATTTCAAGGAAGGTTTCTCTATAGCAAATACTTCCCCATGTCAATTTCTTTGACCTTTCCTTTTCTCCTTTTCCAACATATCCTATGCTCTTTACTTGCCCCCTAAGCAGACACTGGTGCTAAACAGAAGATGACAACTGGGCAGAAAATGTATAATAGAAGAATTCTGGCTGTAAATACTGTGTACAAGCTGCACAGGCTGGAGAAAGGATACCACTACCCTTTTCCATTATTGCCTGTGCAGTAGTCTTAATTTTCAAGGTATTTCATTATATAAACTTTGGCCATTGGATCGACCACTTTCTCCACCTGTGACAATGTCCTCTTGAGGATAATTTACTTCACAGATGTGGAATAGCTGTTAACTGTTAAAAATAGTTATTGCTATTATTCCCCCAAGAATGTTATACCGTGGGTCCAATAATAATAAAGGACATAGTAGTGTAAAGAGGGGCTTTTAGTCTTTGGTAGTGTTTTGATAGTTTGGAAGAAACCATAAATGAGGCAAGATTCCAGTTCTGCCAGTACCTATGAGCTGCACAATTACTCAGTGGACATTTGTCTCTTCCTGATGTTGTTTTATTGTCCCATGAGGTACATTACTGGGTCTCAGGGTAGAAAAAGCTGGAAGAATATTAAGGCCAGAATATGAAGATGGACAATCACCATGTGCTCAGCAGCCTGGAAATTATTGTTTAATATTAAGTTATTAGATGATTGCTGAGCCAAAAGGACATAATATCCATTATGTGAATGCTCAGTCATGGACACTGTGCCCCAACACTTATTAACTCCAAGCTGAATATTGAATGGCATGCATCCAAAATGAAACATGTTCAATAGACAAGTACTTTGTCACGAAGAAGCAGAACCATTCAGTACATAGTACATTTTGTCCTACAAATGTAAGAACACTTTTTCTTGAACAATATTAAAGGCTCCAAACAGTAAAAGTGGGAGCTGGGGGATGAAGTGAATAGTGTGATAGGGGGGAAAAAGAAAATTTCTACCTGTGAAGGTCACGTTTTGTCCTGCCTCTAGTCAAACAAATGTCCATAAGGCGTGATACAATTTCGTGGGCAGAGGGCTAGTGGTTAAACTTTTCAAGTCTTTCAAGAGTTTAGAAAAGAAATGCTCTTCTTTATAACATCACGCTTGATAGTATGTAACTTCTGTATAATTCATTGGTCAATATGCTCACTTCAGCTTTTTCAAAAATGAATTTGTGACTCTATGACACAGTTTTTGTGAAGTTTTGGGTTTTATAAAGTAAGCCTGACAAACTCTTGTGTATAGTAGTCTTCAGAAAACAAAGAGATTTGTTTTTTATTATATGAGTCTTCCTGTGGCTCTGAGGAAATCTGTATCACACAAAAGTTGCTTTCATTGCTTCAAAAGCCTTTACACTCTCTAAATGACCAATGTGGGGAAGACTTTTCACCTTTTAACAAGGGGATTTGTTCTGTGAAATTTGGTTTCAGTCAAGAGGCTGCACTCAAGGATCCAGAAGGCCCCAACTAAATTCTGTCCTATTTAGAATGTAAACCTTATCATGAACAAACCTAGGTACCCATGCATTGTACTTCTCTACCTGATCATGCTCACTGCACCCTAGCATCAACTGCTGGGCCTGCCATTCCTCAGTCAGTGACACTTTAGGGGCTCACAGTGAAAACACTGTGCCCACTCTTCAGCCCCACTAGTATCCCATCAATCACTCAGCAGAGTAAGGGTGTTAGATTATGTGTTAGGTTGCTCCTTCAGATCTTAGAGGTGATTATAATAAAATCACCTCTTTCTAAAAACCAGTCTTTTTTTTTGAAAGCAGTCAGGAGGTGAGAGGAGAAAGTAAATGAAACATCCCTAGAAACCAAGAAATAAATGACAAATTCAATAACCAAAGACCTAAATAAAAACACTACATAGTAGGAAGAGGAATTTCCAGACCAGTGGTCAATGTCTCTAAAAGGTGAATCTTTACATGTGAGCCCAGAACTAAGAAGTGTAGATAAGAGAGAGAAAAGTGAAAATGCAAATATTTCAATGAAAATAAGCAGTGAAGGCAAAAGTGGTATCACTTAGAAATAGTGATAGAGGCAGTGAATAGGGCCCTTCTGACCACTGGGAGAAAGAGGGTGCATGTGAGGAGAAAGGGCATTAGGGTCCATTCATGTTGCTACTTGGAAGTCTTTGAGGAGAGGATAGGGAAAATCTATTGATTACAGATGGTTCCTGACTTACAATTTTCAACTTTATGATGAGTGCATAGGCATCACCAATTAGAATGATGCCAACAGCAAACTGCCATCACAACACCACCAGTACCTACCAGCTCAACATCATTACAAATAACAAAGGGCTAAAATACAGAGTAGATAAATAACTCCTATAACTACACACACACACACACACACACACACACACAAACAATTAAGTTCATGAACTTGTCACTGTCTGCTTATGTTGGCAGCACTGTACAAACAACTCAAGAAGGGTTCATAACCTTAGTGCATCAGTTTTTACAGCTGTGATCATGTGGACTGTGGAAGTGCCTTGCTGAGTGGTTTACATTATTGTTGTTGCAGGTTTTTGTTTGTCACTGTGAAACTGTTGGAGCTTGAATTAGAGCAATGAACAAACATTAAATTTCTTGTTAAACTTGGAATGAGTAGAAGTGAAATGAAGCACATGTGGGTCCACATCTATGGGCAAAATGCCATGAAGAAACAGCAGTGTGCAAATGGATTAAATGCTTTTCTGAGGGGAGAGAAAGTGTCACTGATGAAAAGAGGTCAGGGTAGCCAGTAACAGGCAGAATTGACAATAGCATTGCAAAAATTTGCTGAATTGTATCAAAATTGTCAGCTGACTCTGAGAAGCATAACAGACCAAGTAAATATTGATATTTAGAAACAGGAAAATCTTAACTAAAACTCTTGGCCAGTAAATCATGGCTCTGGCATCATGATAATGCACAAGCTCATATGGCACTGTCTGTGAGGGAGTTTTTAGCTATTAAACAAATAACTATATTGGAGCATCCTCCCTACTCACCTAATCTGGACCCCATAGACATTTTTTTAACCCAAAGATAAAGGAACTATTAAAAGGAAAATATTTTGATGACGTTCAGGACATCACAGTTAATATAATGATGGCTTGGATGGCCATTCCAGAAAAAGAGTTCTAAAATTGCTTTGAAGGGTGAACTAGGTGCTAGTGTCAGAAAATAGCTTCCCAAGGGGAGTACTTTGAAAGTGACCATAGTGATATTCAGCAATGAGATATGTAGCATTTTTTCTAGAATGAGTTCATGAACTTAATTGTCAGACCTCATATAAACATATGTATATGGAGAAGATAAATAGTAAAGTGGGCAACAGACTTAGCCATCTCACAGAGGAGCAGGAGCACCAAAAACCAAATTAATGTATAAAAAGACAACAAACCTCATGAAAAATCATGAAAACACAAATAATAAACCATAATGAAATCTCATTTCTCAGCCACCAGATTGGTTAAAAAAAAAAAAAAATTGGAAAGTTTAGTCAGTCACAGTGCTGGCATAAATGTCAACTAATAGTTATTCTTTTTGATGTTGATAGAGATATAAATGGGTGCAATCACGTTGGAAAAGAATTTGGCATTACCTAAAACATTTGAGCATGCATACACCTTACAACCCAAAATTTCTACTGATAAGTATAAACCCCAGAAAAAATTTTGCTTATGTGCACCAGGTTACATGTACAATGTTCTTTACAGCATTGATCATAATAGAAAAATAAATTCAAATGCCCCTGATGTTAAAGTACATAAATAAATTATTATTTATTTTTATAGTAGAAGCTCTACATACAGCAGTGAAAATGTGTAGAGAGCAGGCTATGAGATGGCACAGCCCTCACAGCCTGGGGAACATTCAGAGAATGAACCCCCAACTGTTTCTCCTCCATTCCCGAAACAGCCATTTTCCTTTCTTCCTGCTCCCTCTGCCAGAAGTCACGTAGCCCTTTCTTTGTTTAGTTAACTATGGAGAGATCCTTGAGATCTCTCCCTTTTTCTCCTTGTCATATGCTAACAAAGTTAAGTAGTAATCACTAAGTCACATAGTTCTTCCTTTGTTTTGTCAACTATACTGAGATCCTTGTGATCTTACCCTTCTTACTTCTTGTCATATGTTAATGAAGCTGAGCAGAAACCATTAACTAGATGGTTTGTCTTTGTTAAAGTCATTTACATTTTCCTATTGTACTGTAAGACCCAAACTATGTCTTTAGTTTATGCTATTTCCCCATTTTGTCTATGCTACTTCCCCCTGGACAACCCTGTTGAGATACTATAAAATAAAGCTGATTTTGTGCTTTGGGGCTGGCTGTAGCCATCAGCTCAGTCAGTCTTCCCAGTCCCATCCTTTGTTTCTGTGCCTTCTCTTGTGCTGTATTTTCCTCATTCCCCACTAATTCCACTCTGATTCATTCCCCTTCACCGCACTTGTTTGCAACAAAAATGAGTGAACTCTAAGTCTCTTGCTGAACACCAAGCAGGAATCCCTTCTGCACTGTACCATCTTCAAGATGGGCAAGGTCTCTCTGCCATAGCTTCTGTCATCCTGGACTAGAAGATATTGGGAGGTTCATGTAGAGGACACCAGAAGACCATGGAAGCTGGAAAATGATAATCCCACTAAGAAGGACTCCCCTAGAAGGAGGAGAAAGAGGAATAAAAGGCTGGTTTGCAGGGTCAACTTAGCCCTGTGGTCTAGAGTAAAAAGGAGAAAAAGTAAAAGAAGAAAAAAATTATAAAAGGGAAAACCACACATGAAGAAGAACTGGCAAAAGAACCTTGGCAAAATGAAAAATCAAACCAGATCAACTCTCCCAAGGGATAACAAAGGATCTACTGCAGAAAATACCAATCATAATGAAATTATTAAAATGACAGAAATGTAATTAAAAATATGGATGGTAAATAAGGTGAATGGAATTGAAGAGAAAGTAAAAAACCAGAAAAAAAGAAGTTAAAAAAAATAGTCTCAAGAAATTAAGGAAATTCACAACAAAGTCACCAAGGATCTGGACTAAATTAGGAAGGATGTAACAGAACTTAAAGAATAGAAATAGGCATTCAGGCTGTTTTGAAACACCGCACAGAGTTTCAGCAACAGATGAAATCATGGAGAAGAAAGAATCTCAGAGCTCAAAGATAAGACTCTCAAGCTAACTCAATCATTTAAAGAGGTAGAAAAAAAGAGAGCAAAAGGAGATAAATCTCTTAGAACAGCAGTTCTCAACCTGTGGGTCATGACCCCTGGGGGGTCAACCAACCTTTTCTCAGTGGTCCCCTAAATACATCCTGCATATCATATATTTACATCATGATTCATAACAGTAGCAAAATTACAGTTATGAAGTAGCAACAAAAATAATTTTATGGTTGGGGGGTCACCACAACATGAGGAACTGTTGTTTTCAGGAAACACATCTAACCTTCAAGGACAAATCAAGACTCAGGGTGAAGGATTTCATTCTAAAAGTAACCAAAAGACAGTGAAATTGCAAAACTCATTGCTGGCACCTTTGGATCATATCCTAGGTCACAAAACAAGCCTCAACAAATTTAAAACATAAAAATTACACATCTTTACAGACCACAATGGAATAAAATTAGAAATAAATTTGAACAGAAATACTCATTCCCACAGAAATTCATGCAAACTAAACAACTTATTAATGGGGCAGTAGTTGGGTCAAGGCAGAGAAAATAGTGGAAACCATTAGATTTCTTGAATTAAAGGCCATTGAATCCGAAAGCTTTCAAAATCTGTGGATACTTCAAAAGCAGCCCTAAGAGAGAAATTCATTTACTTAACTGCCCACATCCGGAAATCAGAAAGAGTACAAATCAACAATTTAATGAATTATCTCAAGGAACTAGAAAAGGAGGAATCCAATCTCAAACCCAACAGAAGAAAAGAAATAACCAATACCAGATCATACCTAAGTTAAATAAAGAAAACAAATTACCACTCACAAGATTAAAGAAGCAAAAAGTTTGTTCTTTGAAAAGGTAAACAAAATTGATAATCTCTTGGCCAGATTAACCAGAAATAGAAAAATAATATTTGTAATAAGCTCGATCAGAAACAAAAAATGAGAAATAACAACAGAGACCATGGAAATGGTCTGAAAATGTCATCACTGAATACTACAAAAATCTCTATGCACAGAAATTTAAAAACATGGAGGAAATGGATAAATTCCTGGAATTACACTACCTCCATAGTCTCAAATCAGGAAGAAATACAACTTTTGAACAGACCAATGTCAGTCACTGAAATTGAAAAAACAATATAAATTTTCCAACAAGAAAGTCCTGGACCAGATGGTTTTGTATCAGAATTCTACCAAACCTTCAAAGAAGAGCTGGTACATATATTGCAGAATCTATTCCAAAAACATTGAGGAGGAAGGAACCCTCCCCAACTCCTTTTACAAAGCAAATATCACCCAAATACCAAAATAAGGAAAGAACACAACAAAAAAAGAAAACTACAGACCAGTATCACTAATGAATATTGATGCAAAAATACTCACAGAATTCAGCTAAACATCAAAAACAAAAACAAAAAAACCTCATCATGACCAGGTGGGCTTCATCCCAGGGATGCAAGTCTGGATTTTTAAACATACAAAAATCTATCAATGTAATTCACCACATAAACAGACATAAAAACAAAGACTATGTGATCCTCTCTATAGATGCAGTAAAAGCATTTGATGAAATTTACCATTCTTCTTTGATAGAAACATTTAAGAAAATTGGTATAGATAGGACATTCCTTAAATTGATAGAAACCATCTATGACCCACAGTCAACACTATATCAAATGGAGAAAAACTGAAAATATTCACTTAGAACTAGAATCCGGCAAGGATGTCCACTATTTACACTACTATTCAATATAGTGCTGAAAGTTCGAGCCAATGCATTCAGGCAAGAGAAGGAAATTAAGGACATCTGAATGGGGACAGAGGACGTCAAACTATCACTCTTTGCTAATGATACCTAGAAAGCCCTAAGGATTCAACCACAAGACTCCTAGAATTGAAAAATAAATAACAGTAATGTCTCAGGAAATAAAATTGGTGTATGCAAATGAGTAGCCCTCATATATGCCAACAAGTCAAGCTGAGAATCAAATTAAAGATATCATACCCTTCATGGTAGCATCAAAGAAAACAAAATACCTTGGAATATATTTAACAAAGGGTGTGAAGGATCTCTACAGAGAGAGATCCTTGAAACTCTGACAGAAGAAATAGCAGAGGATGTTAACAGATGGAAGAACATATCACGCTCATGGCTCAGAAGAATCAAAATTGTTAAAATATCCAAAGCAAAGTTCATATTTGATACAATCCCTGTTAAAATACCAACAGTATACTTTAAAGATCTTCTCCTCTGTTTTTCAACAGTCTTACTCTATTGTCCTAGGCAGAGAGCAATGACATCGTCATAACTCACAGCAACTACACTCTCTTAGGCTCAAGTGATCCTTTGGCCTCAGCCTTCCAAGTAGCTGAGACTACAGATGCCTGCCACAATGCCTGTTTATTTTTTTTTTCTATTTCTAGTAGAGACTGAGTCTTGTTCTTGCTCAGGCTGGTCTTGAACTCCTGAGCTCATGCAATCCACCTGCCTCAGCCTTCCAGAGTGCTAGGATTACAAGCATGAGCCACCATGCCCATCCAACTTTGCAGATATTGAAAAAATAGTTCAACACTTCATATGAAACCAGGAAAAAGACCCAGAATAGTCAACATAATTCTATGAAATAAGAACACATCAGGCAGCATCACTTTATCAGATTTCAGGCTATACTACATGCCTATAGTGATCAACACTGCAAGTTATTGACATAAAAATAGAAATACAGATCTATGGGCCAGAATAGAGAATCTAGAGATAAAACTAGCCTCATATTGCCATCTAATCTCTGAGAAAACAAACAAAAGCATACATTGGAGAAAAGAATCCCTAGTCAACACTTGGTGCTGCAGATCTGGCTATCCATGTGTAAAAGACAACCCACATTTCACAAAATCAAAATCACCTCACCCATGCCTTACAAAAAATCAACTCACAATGGATAAAAGATTTAAACCTAAGACACAAAACTATAAAAATTATAGAAGAAAATAGGGGGGGGGAACTCTTAATTACATCAGTCCAGGGAAAGAATTTATGAAGAACACCCCAAAGACAATCACTATAACAACAAAAATAAATAGAAATTGATCAGGTTAGAAAAATTCTGCATAGCTGAGGACATAATCAAGAAAGCAAAGAGACAACCTTGAAAATGGGAGAAGATATTTGCATACTACATATATGACAAGTGGCTGATAACCAGAACCTATAAAATACTCAAATAAATCAACAAGAAATAATCAAAAAACTCATTCATAATTGGGCAAGACACATGAACAGAAACTTTTCTCATGAGGATTGATTTATGGCCAACAAACATATGAAAAAATGCTCATCATCCCTAATCATCAGAGAAATGCAAATACAACTATTTTGAAAACCATGTGACCCGATGAGAATGTCCCACATCATAAGGTCCCAAAGCACAAGATGATGGGGTGGATGTGGAGAGAAAGGTACATTCACACACTACAGGTGGACCGCAAACTAGTATAGCTTCTATGGAAAGTAGTATAGAGATTCATCAGAAAACTAAAAGTAAACCTACTATGTGATCCTGCAATTCCATTAGTAGTTATTTAGCCAAAAGACAAAGAGACATTTTATCATAAAGATAGTTGAGCTAAAATGTCTGTAATAGCCCAATTCACAATCACAAAGATGTGGAAACAGCCCAAATGCCCTTCAACACATGAATGGTATTATGTATATCATGGAATACTGTTCAGCCATAAGATGTGGAGATTTTCTATCTTTTGTAACAACCTGGATGGATTTGGAGAACATTCTCCTAAGTGAAGTATCACAAGAGTGGAAAAATCACACTAGTATTTAATCACATGTGATTAATACTAGAGTGACCTAGCAGATTAACAGCTATGTGCTCACTTGACACAAAAAATCAATGAAATCCAAGTAGCAGTAGGTGAGGAAAGAGGTTGGGTAAACTCCCACCCAACGGGTACAGTTCCTCTGTTAAGGACACAACTACAACTCAGACTTTAAGCTTACCAAAGCAAACTAATCATACCCCATATTAATCTAAAAATTGTTTTTAAAAAGAACTCTAGCTGCATGAATTATTCTCCACAATATAACAAACAATGGAAAAGCAAATCATAAAATAATACATTAAAATTCATTCCATGTATACAAAGTCAAAAGAAGAGAATAACATATAACTGTTTAGGATCAGGAGGAAAGTTGGGAGAGGTAGGCACAGTTCTGGAATAGCTCTAGATCAGTGGTTCTCAACCTGTGGTCGCGACCCCTTTGGGGGTTGAACGACCATTTTACAGGGGTCACCTAAGACCATCCCGCATATCAGATATTTACTTTACGACTCCCCTAAATACATCCTGCATATCATATATTTACATTATGATTCATAACAGTGGCAAAATTACGGTTATGAAGTAGCAACAAAAATAATTTTATGGTTGGGGGGTCACCACAACATGAAGAACTGTATTAAAGGGCATTAGGAAGGTTGAGAACCACTGCTCTACATGAAATCAACTAATTTAAAAATATAATTTACTTTTTTTTAACTCTTACTTTGAGTTCTGAGTTTAAATAAAATTGCATATTGTATTTGAGAATCTGGGATTAGTTTTTTACAAGTATTCCTTTAATCCAAACAAGCAAGTAAGCATAAATACCATTTAAAAAATCCTAATCTTACTATTAAGCAATAGTAATTAACACAATGTGTAATTGGTGCAAGGAAAGACAGAGAAAATGTTAGTAATTATTGTATCAAGTAGATGTTTTTGGCTACAAATAATAGGAAAACTGTGACTCAAATGGCTTTAACAATAATTTAATCGGTAATCTAAGAGTTGAGCTATTTTCAGGATCAATTAATTTTGTGGCTTAACAGCATCATCAAGGAAAAAGTTTGTTCTAACCCCCTGTTCTGCAATTCTCAGCATGATGGCTTTGGCCCTGGGCTAAGGCCCTTCCTACCTTTGGGGTGGTGATCACGTTTCTTGATATCACATCAAGACACAGTAAATGACACAGGCAGAAAGAGTAAATAGCTCGCGTTTCTTTTTCAGAAGTTGGAGAACTTTTCGAAGAGTTCCAAGACAAGTTTTCCCTTATGTCTGCATGGCAAGGATTGAGTCACTCACTTACTCCCCAATCAAATGCTGGTGAGGGGATTAAGGAGAATATCTTAACCTTAGACAAACCATTCTGAGTAGAATGGATGTTGAGATGTCAGCCGTAAAGACAATAGTGTTAATTCTGCTTCATGTGGGGACTGGGGGTATTTGATATTATTCTTTACACATTTGAATTTTTTCTCATAATTAAAAATATGTATTTTATTTCATTGCCAAAAATAAATAAATAAACATAATTTGCATTATTAAAGTATATATCCCCTTTATAGTTTGCCTCGTAACTAATCTTTTTCATTATAATTTTACTTATAATTTGAGACCCAAATTTAACAATTTATTTAAAAATTCAAATTCTCTTCCTGAGCATGGTGGCTCACAGCTGTAATCCTAGCACTCTTGGAGGCCAAGGTGGGAGGATCACCTAAGCTCAGGAGTTTGAGACCAGCCTAAGCAAGAGTAAAACCCTGTCTTTACTAAAAATAGAAAAACTAGCTGGTTATTGTGGTGGGTGCCTAGAGTCCCAGCTACTCAGGTGGCTGAGGCAAGAGGATCACTTGAGTCTAGGAATTTGAGGGTACTGTGAGCTATGATGCCACAGCACTCTACCCACAGTAACAGAATAAGATGCTATTCCCCCACAAAAAATAAAATTATCTTGTATTTTGAATAAGGAAAAATGTTTTTAGTCTTGTGCTTTGGGTGATTTCAGTCTTTAATACATACAATTATAGACCTATTTTTTAATGGCTAGAATTTCTCAGGTTAAAATTAACATTCATAAGTATATGTAAGAGCTTAACTTGTTTGTTTGCAACATAACTTTTAATTTAATTTTAATTTCTAGTCATGAATAGTTTATTGCTTTTACAAGATACTTTAAAGGTTGGATTATTTTCAAATTAATTGAGTAAATCTATTAAAAATTTGTAATTAGTTTTAGTATTTAGTTGAGCTTATTTTCCAACAGATGACATTTTAAATCTTTCTGTATTCAAACATGGAATAAATAAGCATGATACAAAATACTCAATGTGCCAATTGATTTATTGAATATAAAATTAACAATTAGTAACTGCTTTTAAAATAAATTTAAAGTTTGCAAGGTAATTATTTTTGAATTATAAATTGAATAAAAATATATAAACCTATGCTTAGGAACATATCCTTGTAATTATAGTTTTCCCTACCTCATGAAAAATAAACATAAAGATATTTATTTATAGGTAAAGATAAATAAGGCTAGGATGTGGAGAGAAGGGAACACTTTTACACTGCTGGTGGGACTGCAAACTAATACAGCCTTTTTGGAAGTAAGTATGGAGAATCCTCAAAGAACTCAAATTAGACTTCCCATTTGATCCTGTAATCTCATTACCAGACATCTACCCAGAAGAAAAAAAAAATCATTTAATCACAAGGATATTTGCACTAGACTATTTATTGCAGCTCAATTTACAATTGCCAAAATGTGCAAACAGCCTAAATGCCCACCAACTCAGGAATGAATTAACAAGCTGTGACATATGTATACCATGGAGTACTATTCAGCCATCAAAAAGATGGAAATTTTATAATTTTTGCATTAACCTAGAGGGAGTTGGAACACATTCTTCTTAGTAAAGTATCACAGGAATGGAGAAGCAAGAATCCAATGTACTCAATTCTAATATGAAGCCAGTAGACGATCTAATACACACCTGCGTAAGAGAAAAATTCAAATCAATCCAAGGTGAGGGGTGGGTGAACAAGAAAGTGGAGAGAGGGGAGGAGGAGGATGGGTGTGCTCCCACTTAACCAGCACAATGTTAGGGTATATAGCATACATGTTGAGGGTGGGGCACAATTCTAAGAGGGACTAAATTTACGTAGCAAATGCAAAAATTGTAATCTAATTCTTTGTACCCTCAATTGACCTGAAACAATAAACAAAAACAAAAAGAAGGCTGCTTGTATTGTTCTGATAAACTAATATGTTTTAATTTTACTTTTGATATAGGATAGGGAGAATTCAAATATTAGTTTAATACTTTGTAACTGATAACAATTTTTAATATGTTAAAAGCACAGTATTCCATGGCATAATCCCATTTAAGTTTACATATGGTTTTCTTTTTATATTTATGAGGCATAGAGCATTCACAATGCAGTGTCATTGTTGTATTTCATTTATTTTATGTTTTTATGATGAAAAGGCAATGATCATTGTGTTCTCAATTTTCCATTACCAGACAGGTGATTTGTTTGCCTGCGTTAAAGCATTATGTGTCTTCCAGAAGTATTGAAAAACTGTCCATGCTGTACATGCATTTTATACTTATGAAGTCTGGTGTTTGGAAACTGCAGAGTATACTGTAAGTGAGGCTATTATCACATGCAGAATCAATTCTCTACAGAAACAGATTGTGATCTGGGACAAGTGAAAGAAGGAATACCTATGGTATGGAAATTAAAATAGCCTCTGAAAAACTCTACAATGAAACAGCTCAAATTACTCTCCCAGGCAGAAATACCACAAATGGCTCCTGGCTCACAAAGAAAATCAATCCAAGATGTGCTGATTTACATCGCTGATATGGCTGAAAAAATGGGCATGGGGAAACTATAGCTTTCAACAGAGAGAAAGGCAGGTGAAAAATTAGATCTGCACTAGGAGATGCATAATGGAGAAGGAGCCTGTAGTGCGAGCACCATACAAAAGGGCCGTGGACCTGAAGCAGGACAGGGCCAGCTCTCTGCCTGTGTATCAGCCTGAGTGCTGCTCCAGGAAACCTCTGGTGAAAATGATGTTTTAAGAGGGATTCGTTAATGTCCATAATGGGCACTCAGAGGTGATCGTAAACTTGCAAAGTGAAGTCTGTCACTTGGGGCTGTCTTATTGCAGTCTCTATGCTAGGTGTTATGCAATTTTCCATTCCTCTAACAGTTTGAAAAAGCACACTTTGATGTACCTTTTATTAATTTCACTGGCTTTTAAATTGTGCGAACTGTGGAGACCTGCTGTAATGTATCAGCCTATTCATTACAGCTCTGTGTACTCAATTTCAGGAGGATGAATGAAATCACTTAGAAATTGAAATATATACTGTTGTTAAATCCACAAGAGCATGCTTTGTCTTATTAGTAAATATATAATGGACATATAATTGTGGGTTTGTTGCAGGGAAGGGGGAAGTTTGGTACAACCCTACATTTTTGAAGGCAACCCTGAACAACCTATGATGCTTTTCCATCATTCTTCATGTCTCTCTTTTTTAGTTTTTTTTCCCTCCTTTGATAAAGGCATAAGGGCGAGAGGTGATGGCAATCAGAGTTAGTAACTATTATCAACATTTTCAATACAGCATCCTTCCCCTTCTGTCACATGTACAAATAAATGCACATACAACTGCTTAAACACACACCTACTGTCATCGGTAGCTCAATAGCCAGTTGCCCTTATCTCATCTTAAAATCTAGGGAGAAGGGTAAGACATGTTCACACTTTAGAAAGTGAAGTTAAGTTCTACATCCATAGACCGTATCTTCATAGCATGATAAAGATGAGTTTGGGTTTTCGCATTTGGGTCCAAGTCTTTGCCCCTCTAGCTGTGTGGCCTTAAATAAAATAGCTCAGTCTTTCTGAGTGTTACTTTCTTCATATTCAAGTAGCTAAATAGCCAATATCCACTGCAAGATATCTCAACCACAATACTATTGACATTTGGGGCCAAATAATTCTTTGTTGTTGGGAGTGTCCCGTAGGATGTTTAGCAGCACCTTGGCCTCTACCCACTAATGCCAGTAGTAAGCCCTTCCCCTCCCATTGTGCCATCTAAAAAATGTCTTTGGATATTGCTAAATGTCCTCTGGTGGGGGGACGATATCACTCCTAGTTGAGCACCATTATTCTATTATTTTGATGAGTGCCAAACACTTTTCTAAAATAAGAGTTTTATTAATAATTTTATCTATTCTTCTCAGCATAGATGTGAATCTATGCTTAGTACCTTCTTGGTTCTGACCCAGCTTTAGGAGGCTGAGCTTGGGCAGCAAATAGACACCAGGCCTTGTGCGTACCTTTCACCTCTCCTCTACTGCCTATGGGTGATGATAGCACCAGTCTCAGAGAGCTGACATGGGTGTTCCATGCCCCCACTGTCCCAGTGGCTGTCACTACCATTGCAGCTGTACTGTCAGGAGCAAAGCTTGGCCCTTCTGCATGGCAGGAAGATTTTATCCCACTGGTCTCAGTGCCAGGTTCTGCCCCACCACAGCTCTAGCCTCTGCCTCCATACCCTCTTGGACTTCCTCTCCATCTGCTAATTTCCACTCCAGGTCAGTCATCTGTTTCCATTGTTGTTTGACTCAAAGGTTGAGGGAAATCAAAAGAAACTTCTAATTCAAGAAAGAGGGAGAGTCAATATAGAACAAGTGGTTCCCCATATTAACTGCACATGACAATACCAAGTGACACCGAGAGCCCCAACCCAGAGACTCTGGTTTAATTGCACAAAGGTAAGGCCCAGAAATTAAGATTTTTAAAAGCCTCCAGGCTGGTCCTAACATACACCCAAAGCTTTAAACAACTGACCAAAGATGTCTTTTCTGTACTAATCCAGTGTTCCATGTGGATTTAATGCAGTTTTGCTGATTAAATTAAGGCACTGTTGGTTGTTTTTTTTTTATGTCACCAGGAGGTAACTAACCTAAAATTTACTTCATTAAAATAGATTATAATCACTTGATAATTGAAAGCATGTATATAGAAATGAATGCAGAGGAGAAACATTTAGTTTAAATTTGATACTTACATGAATGCTGCCCAGAGAGTGGTACCATTCCAGAAGAATAGCTCTTGCTCTCTGGACAGAAAGTAAGTAACAGAGGACTGTGGGAGTTTACCAAGAAAATTAACAGTCTTTACTCACTGTCTAAAATTAAGGGATTGGCTAAATAAAGTAAGGGTCCATTATGGATTACTGTGCTTCCTTCTGTCAAGGTGATTGTTCTGAAGTAACACAGAAAAATGATCACAACACATTCAATGAAAAAATTGGGTTACAAAATAGCATATACATAATCATCCTTCTCCTTTGTAAAATAAAAATAAATATTCATAGAAAAATATTTAGTAGGATGTTCCCCCAAAATGTTAATTTTTGGTTATTGCTGAGTAGTAGGGTAGAAAGTTATTATTTCTCCTTTCTACCTCTTGATGTCTTATGAATTTTCCATAATACAAAAAGTATAAAATTATAAACAATCTTTGAGAACTCCAACTCTCCAAGCCAAGCACGGCGGTGTGCTTCTGTAATCCCAGCTACTCAGGAGGCTGAGGCAAGAGGCTCTCTCAGCTCAGGAGTTCCAGGCTGGCATGCATGGTGCTCTTGCCTGTGAATAGTCACCACATTGGAGCAAGACTCTATCTATAAAAATAAAGAAAAATTGAAAAGGAAAGAAATACAACTCCCTTGCTCTAATTTCATACCCTTGAAAGCATTATTATCAAAATACATCTTAGGTCAATTGTCTAAGACTTTGGCTACATGTTAGGACCACTCTTGTCTGTCATCTGGCAGGTTTGGTGGGTCTACCCCAAAATGAAAAGGACATCCCAGCTGGCTTTAGGCATCAAGTTTTGGGTCAGTTAATACTACCAGTATAATTTCTAAAGTGACTTTGTGCTGCAGCCAAGATCAGGCCTGCAAAAGTCAGCAAACCAGGGTTCAATTTCCCATCTTCCACGGTAGCACCTCCCCAGGAAACTACCCTAGAACAGCCAGATGGCCTTACCCCGTCTGCTCCCACGCAGGATTGTATGTGCGTGATTCTATGTGTGTCCTTCCATTTGGAGACCTCACCCCAGCAACTGTTCTCCTGGTTGTGCCGCTTAAACATTTAGACTATTCCATCATGAGGTCAATTCTGAGCTAGACTGAGGCTTTGCTTTACTATTAGAGAAAAGAAGCAGCTGAAGACGTGTTGCTGGAAGCCCAGAGACAATCAAGACATGGGAATCGAGCTCTTGCATTAATAGTTTTTTATTTTGAAAGCAATTGCCTAATAAAATCTTATCACTAATGCAGAGCTTTTCACATGATAAATATTTGATGAATGAGTAACTGAATGAGCCAACAAACAAGCACCATCAAAAGCCGTGGCTGTAGAAGGAAGATGACTTCCACCCGTGTGGGGCAGGCCCTTCAGGAAGCCAAGCTTATCTTTTTGCACTTTTAGATTAGATTCAGACTTTCACAGATGAGTGACACGTGGTTCCTGTGGTTAGAAGCAATTTGCAGGCAACTTGTCCCAGGGTTCATACGATAAACCATGTGAAAATATCTTCTGAATAAAAAGAAAGTGAAGTAAAACTCTTTCTCTACAATACATACTTTTGTGGGCTTGTTACTTCCTTTTCAGAAGTCATTTTTGTGATCTGATACATATAGCATGCCTAATTCTATATTAGTGGCTTTAGGAAATCATTTCGTTCACCCCCGAACCCCTGCTGCCCCTATAATCTATGAAGAAAACTGCTTAGCCTCTTAAACACATAAGATTCTGATTGAATCTTGAAGACTTCCAAGGAAAGAGAGCCTATCATTTTTTCTAAGTAACATTTTCTGAGGTTTTATTTATCAAAGCAAAATAAAGGGATTATTAATTTGATCCTAGATATCAGGGTTTATAATCATCATAATATGTTATCATCTTATTAAAAAACTAAAAATAATTTTCTTAATATATTCTTTGTAATCTGAGTCAAATCTAAAATTAATCATCTATAATTATCAAACCTAATTTAATTAAAACTAGCTGTTCACCATCTGGTCTTATTTGTATAAATTTAAGAATCTACCATTTCATAAGAAATTCCTTTATTTAACCAATTATGTTAAGCATAATTATTACGTAATTAATCTCAGTTTAAATTACATTTGTTGTCACTTGACAGAAAAGTAATTTATGTGATAGAAAAGCAGTTGACCAACTAATTACTCTGCCAATTGGGGTCTTTTATCTTAATGTTTCACCATTTTGTTTAAAAAGGTATTTTATAGGAAAACATTCTTTTTGAAGTCTGAGATTAGCTATGTCAGTGCAAAGAAAACATAAAAAATAATATTTGGAATAAATTATTATGTTTTCCAGTTTCAAGACCTTATCTGGACAAATTCAAAAGCAAGGGAATAAATTAATGGTAGAAACAGACCACAAATTATGAACCTAAATGCATTAAGTGAAGAAAATTCACACGGAAATTGGATTTAGGTAAGAGTGTATGGACCCCAGAGCAAGTTCTGCAGTATTCTTGATTATGAACTTACAGGTGCCAGTTTTCCTCTTTGTGATTGATAAACCTGCTAATAAAAGAGAAGAATAGTTACTGATTGTGTGAAAGATACTTTTGTGAATAATGCTTATTTCTATAAATTTCCTTTCAAAGACTTGTGGAAAAATCAATGATGTTATGGTTAAGACTTTCAAAAGTAGATGTTGTTCACCTAAAATAGGGGACTTTGCTCATTGAAAGAGAGGGTGAATTTCTGACTAAGAAAAAATAATTTTGAAGAAAAAATTGTCCTTGCTTGAGTAAGAGCTGGGGAAAGAAACCAGAGAATAAGACAGAAGACGAATAAAAATAAAAACATTTAGGACAGGCTTGAACTGGATATATGGAGCCAAGAAGAGGAGAGGAGTAAGAAGTGAACCTGCGTCCAAATCTGAGAGACACTCTGTGAGCAAGAAATAAATTCTCTGCACAGGGCTGGGTGACAAGCCCGGCACAGGTGCTTCTCTACGGCTGCCTTCTTGTTCTAGGCACTAAGCTGGTGTAAGTGTAATAGGCAGTCAAAAGTTGTCAAGTTTCCACACAAAAGGCCAGATTGAATAGAAAGAGGAGCTATACAATTTTTTTTTTTTTACCAGCTTGATTAAGGAGAAAAGTATGGTGGCAAATTTTTGTAATTTTTAGCATTGATTTTAAGTCTTAAAATTATGGACTATATGTTAGCTGGTAGCATTAGCTCTGCTGAACTTGATCATTGCACTGAAGTAATGTAAAAGAATGTCTTGCTCATAAGAAATACGCACTGAGGTATTTAGGAGTAAATAGAGGATAATTTTGATTATGCCAAATGATTCAGGATGCATACCTATAAAGCAAATGTGCCAATGCATTAGCCATTTTGAAACTGGGTGAGGGATTTATTGAAGTTATGTGGACAGTTCTTGTCATTCTTATGTCACTTAAAATTATTTCTAAACAAAACTTTAACAAAGAGTTTTCTGCATGTAAAAAGCTAACAGTGCATGATTAGTGTACTAGGCTAAAAATCATGTTAGAACTCTGGGTCCGTGGCTGAAGCAGTTGTTATCATCCCTTTCTCCTTGCCGGCCTCACTTCACAGAGTATAGAGGGCTTCTCAATGTGCCTGATAAAACAGAATGGCCATGAAGGTAGAAGCTACGAGAAAATCTGATGCCGAAAACACAACAGCTGATGCTCTGTCCCTAATGGGAACAGAAAATGTTCATTTTTTTTCTTTGAACATGCATCTCTGCAGTAAAACATAGACCCCATTTTTCCACCAGCTTCCATGAAAACCAGATGGCATCTCTCAAACAGAATACTCATGTCTACAAAGGTGGCATGTGGGTCAGCACCAAGATGATCACTTACACGGCAGCTGCAGATGGTGGTCCACCCATCCCGAGGCAGAGATAATGAGAACAATATCCACTTCATCATCATCTGAATATCCAAACAAACACCAGGGGAAAGTTAATGAACACGGCACCCGGGCAGGTCCCAGGAGAGGGAGGGTCGGCTGGCTTACCTGGGATGAAATGAGAACTGCAGCAAAACATATGCAAAATATTGCATTTGGCTTTTAATTGAGAATCAGGGTGACAGATCTATAAAAAGAGTGCTATAAACTATAAAGCACTATACAAAAGGACAGAATTATTTCTGTCCACAAAGCTGAATAATGAAAATAAATGTGTTCCTCAAATGTTTCAGCAGTGTTTAGCACATCTCTAAAATTAATAAGTAATAAACTGATAATAATTCCATCAGGACAGATAGGATGTATTTAATGTACTTTCAGAAGGTGAAATGGCAATTTCTATAATGTATACATGTAATACAATGGGCAAGCAGAAAATATTAAATTAAGCTTGGAAATTATAGCTGATTATCTTTAGTTCTGAGCTGCAGTGTTACAAATTAACTAGATGGCTATTTGAAATATAATAAATGGTGTAGTCATATACTCTCCAACTTGCCTGAAATCATGCATTTAAATGCATGCTTGATTTCCACAGCTATTTATGCATATCTTCCGATTATCAACAAGCAATTAACTTTTTCTGGGGAAAAAGAATAAAGGATTACTGGGTGAATGGATGGAAGAATGACAAAGGGAATGGATGGCTGGATGACAGGGTGAGTAGCAAAGGTGAACTGAAGGATGGGCAGCTGCTCTCATGAGTGAGCAGGAGGAGGGATGGGTTGGTGGGTGAGCAGAGGGACAGAGGGAAGACAGGTGCAAGAAGGGAAAGGCCGGTCAAAGGAGAGTAGATGGAAAGAAGCTGGGTCTGAGTAACATCAGCACAATGAAAAACCTTTGGATTTGAACAAAGTGCAGAACTATAGTTCTCAAATAGTTCATTATTTCTATGGTAATAAAAATGGATTCACAGTCAATGACCATGGGTTTTATAGAGGTTCTGCTTTTATTTCAATAATATTTCAATTTTCATTCTCCTTTGTTTTCTTTCAGTGACCCAAATAATACATCTAAAGCAATATTGATATATCACCTTTGTGGAAGTTCTACACCTGTATTTTAATTTATTTAGCTAAATTATCCACCTGCTCATTTACTTGCTGTTTTTATTCAGGAAACACTGAGAACCTGCTCTGTGCCAGGCCCCGTGACAGGCAGAGAGAGCTGATGGTGAGTGCACAGAGCCATGGTGGGAGGGACAGGCACTCACCAAGTGATCATGCAAATCCACATGTAGTAACGAAGCGTAATAAATGATATGATGAAAGGGCATGCTGAAATTAACAAGGTGACAGGTTTCTGAGAAATCTGGTTGAAACATTCAACTCAATTAATCAAATGTCATGTTTCTAAGTAAGCCTGCCTTTAGTAAGCCAAATTTATACACCAGTTAAAATGCTAAATTGCTTATGTTTTCCAGGGTGTTTTGTGTTACTGTGGTCTTTTCCATAATTTCATGGTTTGGGCATATATTTTATTCATAATCATTTAGCTCTGTTACGTTTGTTGGTCAATAAAAACAAATGTGCGACAGTCAGTTTGGTCAAGTCAGTATTTTAATGTTCTGGAAAGAGAATCCCAATTGTTTAATGTACATACTCCTTTGACTGTCTGACCCTCCTTTTTTCCCTTTGAGACTAAGTTCATGTCTGTCTTTTGCTACCTTGCTTTTGGAGGACCTCCTTTTTTAAAGTGATCACTACACAGAAAGCACTGAAAGAAGTCTGCTCTCGCTCCTTGGGCTTTAAGGAAGAGACTGTTTTCCTCTTTTACTTGTATAGTTTTCTGGTCCAAGCTGCAGATCACATTTGTTTCTGCTAATTAAAATATATATATATATTTTTTTTTTCAAAGGTTAATGTCTTTCCAGTCACAGCCTCTCTCCCACCAACCCCAAACTACACATCGCATCCCACTCCGGAGCTCAGCCTACATGTTTCAATTTACTTAAATCCTCCCTTTAATGGCATGATAGAAAGAACACAGGATTAAAACTCTGAAGACACTCAAATCTATTAGTGAAATGTTATTAGTTAAACCTATTAGTATAGCTATTAGTTCAATCTACTAGTACATGTTTATTAATCACTTACCTCTCTCTAACTCACATGTGAGGCGCAGATGATATTGGCCCTTCTGCAGAGCCATTGTGATAAATAAGATAACATCTATTCTAATGCTGTGGAAGTGATATGCTAATGTAAGGTAGTTAGTTAGATGTAATTATCAGCTGCTTGTATTCCTTTCTGCTGCTTTGCTTATTTTGAATAAGGGGCTCAGCAGCCTTCAACAGAGTAGTGCAGTGCCCACCACATCATAGTCACTTGACAAATATTAGCTCCCCTTACCCTTCCTTAATACAATTTTAAAGTGTCAACTTTAATGTAGAATAAACAAAGATTAATGACTCTACTAATTCCCTTAGGACATCCCCTGGCTGCAGTTTTTTCCTCCTGGCAAGTAGGTGGATAAATATGGCATCTGGCAATAATTAAACAGAATAGTAGTAGCCAGTATATACAACACCATAGAACAGGTATCCAGAAGATGTCTCTTCCTACCAACTAGCCTTGCTCTGTGGTCCTTGACAGGCTCTCCGTACCACTAGCACCCAGGTAACCCCCTTTGTTCAGTGCACAAGCTGTGCAACCACAGGTGGCAGTGCAACTGGGCCATCGGAACCTTCTACCACTTAGCTATCACTGTAATATTCAAGCTGATGACAGTGGCCCAACTATTTCTGATCATTCAGATTTGCAAGCCTCTTCTCTTCCATGTATATTTACTTGAAACCATGAGACTCATATGTATTAGTCTCCTAAACCAAGCTCTGTTGTCTCACCATAAGGCTGTATCTTTTAAAATATTTTTCTCTTCATTTTATATTATTATAGCCATCATAATGATGCCTTATAATTGAGCAAGAATTAGATGAGATTAACAAGTACTACTTTCATTTGATTTTCTAAAAACTGAAAATACTTCCTCTATTAAAATAACATAAGACTTTGTAGTGAAGGAATATTACATGGGAACATCTAATTTACCAAATTCCAACTAAAAATACTAACTCATATCTTTTTGGCTTGTGCTAGGGGAGAGCATTCCTGAGAGGGAGGATATATCTGTCCTAAGACCTCCAATTACTTTCTTTTGCCCATTCCCCACTTGACCTGGAGTTTCCTGGAACCAGGACAGAGAGATACATTTCTTAAATGATCACATCCCCACAGATCAGTTAGGAACGGGGCCACATGGCAGGAAGTGAGCGGCAGCAAGCCAGTGAGGTTTCCTTGGTGTCTATAGCCGCTCCCCATGCTGGCAAGGGCATGCTCCGCCTCCGGACAGATGGAGGAGGTGTTAGACCCCCACAGAAGCACGAACCGGCTGTAAACTGTGCATGCAGGAAGTAGGCTGTGTGCTGTTTATGAGACTCTAACGTCTGATGATCTGAGGTGGAGCTGAAGTGGTGATGCTAGCACTGAGAAGCGGCTGCAAATACATATTGTCATTAGTTGACTACACAGAGACCAAAACAAATCAATTCCTTGCAGGCTCACATCAAAACCCTACCAGCGAGTAGCAGGTGACAAGTAGCTTCCATATAGTGGCAGGCTTTATAGCATCAACACAGGGTCTCCCATCAGCCCCAGATGGGACCACCTAGTTGCAAGAAAATAAGCTCAGGGCTCCCACTGCTTTTCCATTATGGCTAATTGTATAATTATTTCAATACATATTAAAATGTAATAATAATAGAATAAAGTGCACAATAAATGCAATGGGCTTGACTTATCCGGAAGCCATCCTCACCCCCAGTCTGTGGAAGCACTGTGGAAAAATTGTCTTCCATGAAACCAGTCCCTAATGCTAGAAAGCTTGGGGTCCGCTGCTGTAGGAGCAGCAGAAGTGGGTTGGTTCCACCACAAGGTTTTTGCTAAGAATTTATTTTCAAGGATTCGCCACAACCCAAGAAGGAAGTAAGTGCTGGAGAGATGTGGATTGTGCGTGCAGACTCCTGCCGGGTGCGGGGCGGGCCGGCGGCCAAGTCCACACAGTGCTGGGGGGACTTGGGAGAACACAGGCACTGCCTCAGCTTCCACGGTTTTTCTCCCAGTGTTCCAAAGAACAGCAGCAGAAGCACAGACAATCCCCATGAACACTGAGGAGCGTGGTGACGGTCCCAGGCCAGCCTAAAAAAGCCTAAAATGTCAGTGACTTTGGGGTAAAGTCTTCTTTGCCAGCTGTGCTGGGGACTTAGAGCCGTTTGTAACACTGTTTCCATGGGAAAACATGCTGTGCACTTCAAAAATTAATTTACAAGTGTATTTCAGAACGCAGGACAGGTGGAAATTGTAATTTACTTATAAAAATAATCCCACTCAGATAGGATTAAATAAACACTTATGAATATGAACTTTCTTGCTACTCCTTACACATTCTGTCTATCAGAATTGTTTTTAGACTTCAGTTTAACTGAAAGTGCTAATGTGGGGTTCTCAGCCCCTTCCTTCTAATTAACATTAGCTAAAACTTGCGTAGATAATATAGGGCATTTTAGTTCCCGGTGCCCTTTGACCTACGTGCCCGGAGTTTCCAGAGCTGCGGAAGGCCGAGGCCCATCCCATCAGAGCACAGGGGAGGAACCACTCGGCCCTGGGGGCGAAGGGAAAGTCCTGAAGACTTTTTCCAACCAGAAAACTGTTCGCAGGCTGCTTCATTAACTAGATGGAGGCCTCCCCTCCCCCTTCCCCCCGACCCTTCTCCGCGCGGCCCGCCGCCTGCCTTTCAAGCAGAGCTGCGGCATTTTCTGAAAGCACAAGTATATTTTCGATCATGAACTATTCAAAACAGCATTTAAACCAAGAATTAAGATTTTTAAACAGTCTTAAAGCCACTTACTTCCCTTTGAGCAATATCCACATCCTTCTCAGGTTACCAAAGACAAAGAAAATACAAACCTTTGCCTCTGGCGAATGGACCCAGAGGTCAGCCCCAGTCGCAGACCCGGGTGAAAACCCGGAGCAGAGCAGGTGACAGAGACTGGATGGGGGGCGGGGGCACTGGGTCTGTTAGCGTGGACCTCGCGCTTGTCTCATGAACAATCAACTGTATTTTCAAAAACCCTCCAGAAAGAGGACTCTATAAGCCATTTAATATACCTTCCTAGTCCATTATTTAACAGGGGCTACCACCAATAAGCTCTTCCTCATTACAGATATTTTTCTACAAGTAAAATCTCATTTTTTCGTCTTTTTATCCATGAGGCTAGCTGCAGATTAGAAATTCAGGATTCTTGTTTAAATACTTGATATTTCTTTTTTAAAAAAATGTTAAGAACCTTTTATTAACCTTTCTTCGTCTTCATTGGCTGTTGTCTACCACACAGCAAGCACCTGGTAAATAGCTGTTGGTTGAATGGAAGTTGATACTTACTAATCCAGTAAGTATTTATTCAACTCATACTGTCAGTTCCTTCCTTGGGAGATACTGGAGTCAGGGAGAACAGTAAGAATGTTATGGTAACTGAAGCCATGACACGGTAGTGACTCTGCTGGTCAGTAAGCAGAAGAGATATTGCAAAGGCAGAAGAACTTGATGGTTGGATAGAGGAGTAAGGAAAGGAGAGAAAGCCAGATAATCAATCTGACTTCTTTAATCCCAGATTAATATAAGGATGTAAATTACATTATACCCTTTCACATTGTTTGCTAGGAAAATGCCTTCCCCCAAGAGGTGTGCAAGTACCCTAGGTTGCACCCTTTGAGTAGAAGCTTACTGAGCCCCTTCCCCCTCTGCCTCCCCCCCCCTTGAATTTAATTGGGTTTTCACTCTCTTGTGACTCAATACTAATCTGAAACTGGTAGATAATCAATGTTTTTGAGCCTGGGTGACTGTGATAGGGAAGACAGTGTGATACTAACAGCAGAGTTAGGGAACATAAGATGAGAAGCAGGTTTTGTGATGGAAAGATGATTATTTTTCAAACCCCTTAAACATGAGATACCTGTGGGATGTCCAGCTGAAGAATCCAGTGGCCCAGTGTGAGAGGGGACCTGAGGGAAGAAATTGGAGAGCTGTGACCTGTCTGTGCTGAGGGGCCTGAATCCCTGAAATGGTGCAGACTGCCCTGTGAAGGGCATAGAGAACTGAGGTGGATGCTGATGGGGGAGCAGAGAAGGAACCTCTGAGCCCCAAGCTGCTCTCAGCAGTGGCCCTGGAGGGCCTTCTGGTGTCCTTCTGTGGAGTAATCTCAGGATGGAAGGGAAGCAAAAGCAGAAACAAGGGCATTGAATGTGAGGAGGTGGACGATTCAGAAGTTCCAGGAAAGAGCCGCAGGCTGTCTCAGAGATACTGTCCCCAAATCCTCAGGCAAATCCATCATTCTGAAAGTTTGTTCCCTCCTCTTTTTTAACCTCTGTTAAAAGTCCCCTGTTTTAATCCATTTAAACCTCTTCCTTTTCCGTTCTTTTTTCCAGGCAATTGCTGCATTTGCCATTCTTTTCCTGTAGTATTTCTAAAGTTCCTTTCCTTCTCCTGCTGTGATTCTTTCCTCCTTGGATGTTGCACCATTGTTTCCTCTGTTCTCCCTACCTGTTTGTGGAAGGACTCCACTCACTCCTTGCCTATCTAGGTCTGGGCTTGGGCTGTATATTGAACCTTATTCTTTTTTTTTTTTTTTTTACTTAAAAAAGAAGTATTTAATGAACAAACATTATACAAATCCATCTACATTTATAAGATAGATTTCTCTAAAATATAAAGAAATTTTGCTTTTCTGAATAGCTAATGCACTCAACAAACTAAAATACTCTTATAAAGAGCAGTGTTATACAATCTATCAAGATCCTTCAGAGCCAAATCTTAGCAGTCTTCAGGAAAAATGCTCACATCGATTCCTGGACGGTCGCCATCATTTTCAAGTTCATCATCATTTTCTTCTGCAACACCTTTGCCATGCGCTTTTTCCAGGTTTCTTTTTTTCTTATGAGTATGTAATGGGTGACTTTTCTCCTTGATCTTGGGGTGTGAGTTACTCAGAGCTTCCCTTTCCAAAGCACGCTGTAGGCAGGTGTGAAACCTTCCAATTCTTTTCTTGTTTTCCTCCATTTTTTGATTTGTCACATTTAATAGGAAGTCAATATATTCCTCTGTCACCATCAGTTGTCCCCTGTGGCTTAATGGAACTTCTAAGCCATGTGTACTCTGGACAGCCTGTAAGGAAGTGACTATCGATGGCAAAGGACAGGAAGGTGAGAGAGTGGCTCTGCTCCCACTCAGGCACCACCGGGAGTAAGGTGGGGACACAGACCAGCACAGCGGCTTTCATTTTCTATTTAGTAGGCTTTACAGGCGTCTTCTTTCATAATTCACCCCATATGGGAAATAGGCTATTTGTTCCAGATAGAAAATAGGAGAGTCCAGGGAGCTGGAAGAGAGGGTAATGTGAAATAGTTCACAAACAAACAATAGGTGTCATGTCAAGCAGTGAACACCACAGGAGACAGGAACAGGACATGTTTACTAGGGGTCAGCTTGAGCGGAAGGGCCTCAGAAAAGATGTGGGACTTATGAGAGCCTTAAAGATCATCCAGCACTGGGGTCAGCAAATATTTTCAACATGGTCTTTCCTCTCTTTCCCACCGTTATGCCAGAGTTCCTGAAACCAGAGTCTATTGCCACTGAATGCAGCATTTGGGCGTCCTGCAATTGACGGCACCGCACGTGCAGAACAAATGGCTCAAACTTCAAAACCGCATCACCATTCGCTTTCTTCAGAGCTACGGATCACATCATCTTGCTTACAAGGTTTGTGTGTAACCAGTAGCCAACAACAGTTTTGTTTCTGAACCTCGAAACCATTTATACCTGGAGGGACAAACGGATAGGCTGTCTCAGGTACAGCACTATCAAGGTTTCCAAGGCTTTGGAACCAGAGGGAGGCGCCCGAAAGGCACAAAGGGCCCTCACCGTGTCTAGGAGGACGATGCGGCCAGCGCAGGAGCTGGTGGTGAAAAACTGTTCTCGCGCGTTCAGGAGCTGCACAAGCTCTACCACATCCTCGTCCACACTTCCCTTGCAGCTGAGGTCCACTTTGCTCAGACGCTGCGCCTTCCACCTCCGGAATTCTGCGCTGCGATCTATAGGTGACCTGAACCTTATTCTTAACCTTGAATAATTTAGCCTAAAAGCTCTGAAAGTAATAATATTGATTACTGACCCTTCTAGTCATTGCATTTGCTTTGTAGACTTTGTGGAACTATCACGGTAAATATTTACCGGGAATAAAGGTTAGGCAGATACAACTTTACAGATGTATCAGTGGTGAGCTTTGTGGCATTGCACATTTTCTAAATCATCTGATTTTATCTCATTAAGAATTATTCTTACACAAAAAATTTCACATACTGGTATCATCTAGTTTTTCGTGCAATTTTTATCCATTCTTTAATAAAAGAATAGACTACTGAACATGCCATTGGGAAAGTAGAAACTTAGCAATGTGTCAATATTGAACTATGTAGCTGATAGTTTTCCTTCTTTATAGACATATGCGTTGCATCCTTCTTTGCCTTCTTTCATGTCTTTTCACCCTTCAGTGCACCTGTGTCCACATCACTGATCTTTCTGGCAAAGAAACCATCTGCACGTGATTGGCAGGAGACAGGTGAATGCTGACTGTTATGAGTCCTTGCCATGCACTGAGGTGTCCACTGCAGAGGATGTGACCCACAGATAAGGATTTGGGTTTCACTGCCCTCTACATCAACCTCTGGGCTGTAGGAGGAAAAAGGACCAGGAGCCTAGACCTGGGGCCTGCTCAGCCCTCAGAGCTCAGGTATGAAGGTCAGTAGATTGAGGGTGTCACTCCTGTCCCCTTGGTAGAACCTACAGGAAGGAGGGCTGGTATGGTCACTAACTGGGAACAGAATTTCTCAAATTATTGTTTTCTGTTAATGTAAACTAAAAAAAGAAAGAAAAAGATGTATTGTGTATTGAAGGTATTGCAGAATTAGGAAGAATGAGATCAAATTTCTCCTAGAAAGTGGTAAGCATTTTGGATTTTTTCTTCCTTAAAAATAATCTTTGATTTTTGTTTTTATATAGTAACTTGATTTACTATTTTGCCTTTTGTAAACATTCATGATTTTTCTTCAGTTTTTGGTAGATTTGGCCAACACACAGATAACGATGATTAAACATAGACAACCTCTAAATATTGACAGTATGATATGGACAATGAATATTGTATGTTAAGTACAAAGAATAGCTGGATTGTGAACCTATTATGTAAATTCAGAAGTCTTTTGTGAATTTTGCCTCTGGGAGAAATTTTATAAATGAATTCTCTTCCTGCTTTGGATTAATAACAATTGTGAAGGTGGATTTTTCACTTGTAAAGAGTCAAAAATATTCCTAACATTTGCATCTCTAGAAATAGAAAATTGTTTTTAAAAGCCTGGCTGCAGAATTTATCAGGATAATAATGGCTACAAGATTTTCTGAAGAGTGCCTTGCAGGTAGGACAGGGCTATCACTGGTTCATAGTTTACTCTTAGCATAAGCTAATGGATTTGAACTAAACCCGGCCCAACAAAGCTCTGTTATTACCCAGCTCTAAGCTATCATTTATTCACTAGGAAAAAAAAAATCTCAGGAAGAAGCTTGCCAACAAACCAGATGTCACCATCAGTAGACAATTATGTTCCACAGCTTGGCACCTGGGGCCCACAGGAAGGAGGAGAAATATAAAGGAGAACATTCTGGCAGGCTGCAAACGAAAGGATTGCAAATGGCTCCTGAAGAAAATGGAGGCTGAAGAGCTGCTTCTCTAATCCTCAGTTAGGACCGAAACACAATAGTGCTCTGCCTGGGAGGATGCCGAGACACCCTCAGGGAATGTCTCCTGGGGCTGGCACTGCAGCCTGAGTTCACTGCGGGATGTACTGCCTCACATAAAAGACCTCTTGTTTGGGGACAGGTTACCAATGAAACCTAAAATGTGTCCTTCTTTGGCAAATTTTTAAGGACTGAAAAGGAAAAGGTTAGGATTTAGAGCTGGTTTCAGTGGAGTACTGCCCAGAAAGTATTGTACTGTGATGTATAGAATACCTTCTCAAAATCTGTAGATTGGGTCTTAATTAATCTGCGATTAAGAAACTAGAGATTTACACTGCAAACCTCATTAAGACCTCTTTTCTTCTCGGCTGAGAAAAAAATAAACTCCCTCTTTTGAAATATGTTTCAGTTGAGAATAGATACTCTATGATGCTATGATGTTCCAAAATGAATAACCTAATATATGTCTTTTACTTTTATGTAATTTAGGAATTACAGAAATAAGTAAAAGTTGAAATAACCAATTTTTCTTAAAATTTTGCTAAACATTTTTTATATGTATACACATACACATATTAAAATATATATGCATGCGTATATATATAAATATCAGTTTACCCTCACATGAAAAATGCCCATGTTCAGGTAAGAATGAAGGGTCAGTGTGCAACTAAACAGAACAAATAGACTCCTGCTGAAGTGGAAACTACTTTTCCCTTCTTTCTTTCCTTGTTATAGGTCACCAAATCTTGGATAACACAAAAGAAATTGTAGTTTAATGTAAAGATTATGTTCATTGTGCTTATCAGATGACTGTCACATATTTCCACTACAAAAATAGAGTTTTATAAAATTGCGAAAGCATTTTTGTTAGTTTCGGTGAGTTCTTAATATTCTGTTTGGATGGCGCTAACTAGCCCACTTAAATTTATCTATGGATTCACAAGTAGTTCTTTTCTACAAATAAACCTTACCCCATTTCTTAAAGTTTGCTATATTTTGGGCAATATTTTTCCTTATGTATGATGTCTATAGTAACTATCTGGTTAATTAACCTATAATAAAGTAAAATAGTAAAAAAATAGTAATATTTTAAAGTAAAATATTATAAATATTAATTAAAATTAAAATAGCATGCTAATTATATATTAATATATGTTTAAAGGTAATGGTTTCAGAGTATATCTTGCAGCTTTTCAATAATTACAATTGATCTTTCATAATGAGATAGCATGTTAATTTGTTCTGGGAAATTCCCTGCTTTTAATGCAGTGTTTTTCAAAAGTTTTGCTTTGTCAATCATTTTATCAATGGTTTAAGACAATGGGCCACATATCCCACTATCAACACCACCTCTTATGTCCTATGCCTTAGGCCCCTCTCATCAAAACTCCTCATGACCATTCCTGGAAAGGACTTTGCTATGATTCTACTTTGTCTCTGAGGTGAACAAACTTTGCAATTTCCTGATGGTTATAAACATTAATGCACCAGCCTGCATGTTACTCTTGATGAATGGAAAATTGTCTTCCTAGTGACAAGAAATAGCATGCTGAGAATCAGAAGTCATCTATGGCCACACCACCCTGAGCATGCCCAGTCTCAGCCAAGAATCAGAAGTTGTCTGTGGCCACACCTCTCTGAGCGTGCCCAATCTCTAATCACAAGTCCCCAAATCTAGTGAGGGATTTGCACAATCAGGTATGCAAACTTTCTGTGAGTTTCCTCAATTCCCATGGGTAATTTTTATTCCTGCCCCTAATTCACATTCCAGAAATAATGATGTAAATAATGGGCAATCCTTGCAGCTGTGGAGAGCTGTGGCCCTCTGCAGACCTGAATAAATTGAGAAGGATTTAGTGACAAGCAAGAAGTGGTACGATGGTCTTGCTGCCAGAAGGCTTCCACACTTGCACAGTCCTTCTGGGGACTTTCCTCCAGGGGAATGCCTGGAGTTAAGGGCCACACTCATTGCCAACTCCAGCTGAATAACTCTTGGAAGAAATGGGAAAATAAAGAAACTATTTCTCTTCTCCTCAGCTTTAGTGGAACTCTGTGGCACTCTCTCAAGGTCAAGGATAGAACTGAAGTGGGTGGAGAATTTCTGCAAAACACTTCAAGGCCCACTGGAAACTCTAAAGGACGTACTTTTACAATAGTACGTTCAGTATTGTAAACTCCTCTGCAAAGTTTTTTGACAGAAATGATGACTCTGATTGCTACTTCTCTGATAAATAATCAAGAAACGGTAGCACACACTTCTTGGGTGAAGGGCACTGCCACACCTGAATTTTAACTTCATGAAAGCAAACTGTGTAACCTGACTGTATGTGCCCCCATTTTAGTCTGAAATTTTTAAAAAGGAAAAAAATTTAGTCATTAATGTCAGCTTTTAAAAAAATTACTATATATAATCTTTGATTAAGGGATATCTACTCTTAGTTTGAGGATCCAATGTGAATTTCTTCATATATAACCCAAAGTGCCATTGGAAGTTCTGCTCCCATGTAGCCCAGTACGGAAAGGGAAACCCAGGGGAAAGTTTTAGAAACCCGCAGATCATCGTAGGGTACATTTCTCCCTGACATTAAGTAAATTACTTTCTCAATTTCTCAGTTTCTTTCTCTGAGATTACAAGTTATAAATGCAAGGAGTTCATCTCAGTATCTCCCGCTGTATAGAAAGAAGGAGAAATCAGAACTTGGGCTTTGCCTCCAGCTTGTCACTATCTGTCTGCCACTGGGAAAGGGTACCTCCCCAGACCTAGTTTATTACTCTGTAAAATGACTGGCCCATTCATATATTGATTTAAAAACATTTGTTAGGCACTCACCAGATGGAGGTACATGGGGGACTCGGGAAACAAAAAACCAAAGAAGGTGCTTTCCCCACCTTCACAGAGCACCCTGGCCAGCAGAGGCGACAGAAGCACTGCAAGTCCAGCAAAGGGTAGACGCCATGTTGAAAACATTGACAGGAAAGTTGACAAGAGCCAGGGCAGTCAAAGGAGGCATGCTGGTTAGAGTGGGGATGGAGTAATTTCTAGGGTTGGTGAATCTAAAGTCAAGCCTTTAAAAAAAAAGACAGGTTTGTCAGGAGGACTGAAAGAGAGCAGTGAGTCACAGATCACAAAGTACCCTCCGAGCACAAGAACAGCAAGAGGTAACGCAGCAAGGGGCAAAACAGTCCAGCCTGGTATGCAAGCAACGGGCTGAGTGAAGCACACTCAGGGATTTGGCGATGCGTGACCTCTAACCTATGGGCATGACCTCCAGACTATGGGCGTGACCTCTATCTAGTCTTTGGGCATGACCTTTAGGTTATGGTCATAACCTTTCAACATGGTCAAGCAGACAAGATTTACATTTGGAATAATAACTCTCGAAACAAAATGGAGAAGACATGGGGGAGACTCCGAATGGGCATGGTCTTGCGTTGGCCATGAACCCTTCCAGGAGCAGCTGCCCACTCACTGCCCTGCTGAAAGTACATGAGCAGTATTACCTGCCAGCAACATGCCTAGGCCCCTGTCTGTCTCAGGTCCAGGTTCCCAATCCAAGAGTGGCCAATCTCGGGACTTAAAAAGATGAGCTACATTGAGAATCCACTTGGGCAAAATTCAGAATGCAATGTCATGAGCATTGATGAGGATCAAGAGAAATGGGGACCATCAGACACTGCATTAGAAATGTAAAGTGGTCAGTTGTTCTGGAGAGTGAGTTGGCAGTATTTAGTACAGTTGATCATGTGCATACCCAGCAATCCCACTCCTGCGTGTGTAAAGCAGAAGGTGAGTGCTGCCAATCAATAAATGGGCACACACAGGTTGCCTGCTGCAGCACTGTTTTGAAAACAGGGTTGGAGGCAACGCACACTGAGAACAGGTAAGTGAAAGAGCCTTCTGAGCACACCAGATGCATACACAGAAACGTTATGTTTAAAAACAGTGTTGAATGGAAAAATAGATGGAAAGTTAGAATGTAGAATCATGTATATAGATTTTTAAAAGGAAACTTATATTTCCTAAGACACATACCATCACAAGAAATATGCTACACATACTAAAGTCAATCCTTTTGATGGAGGAAGGGGAAAAATGAGGATAAGAGAAAAAAAATCGAAACAATTAATTTGGCTTTGCATAAACAAATTACAATGTGTCTGAATATAATTAACTCAGTTCTATACAAGGTAAAATTAGGACTCAAAAGTCATATTCTCTCTTAAGAAGCTGAGGCACATTTGCATTTCTAAAGAGTGGCTAAATCACACTGATGATGGGAGGTAGGAGGAAGACCTGCAGATTTGCAAATTCATACTTCTGGTTTGCAGAACCTTTTTCAACACAGACTCATCCTTCAGCTCTTGTCTCCTTGAGATCCAAACTTATTGTAGCTTTTGTTTCCTGAGCTATTTTGAGTAGTTCTCTGTTCTTGCTCTCAAAAAAGCCAAAATAAAATAAAAATGTGCAAGACTATGGCCATGGTCAGGGATACCAGTCAGGAAGGACATTGCTACAACTCTTCAAAGAAGAAATGATGAATAACCAAGGGGAGGGGCAGATTTAGAGATCAGCAAATTGGAGAAGACTGTTGAAGTCCTATATGAATGAGTAAGATCATGGTTGTAAATGTGGGGGTGGGAAAGGGTCCTGTGAAGAGGAGTCAGCAGAAGAGACAGGAGAACTGAAGAGCAGCAGGAGGCTTTGGGATGGGAGGTCCAGGAGAGAACGCTGTGGAGACTGAAGGAGGGAAAAGCAGCAGCCAAGTTCATTACTTATTGCTAAGTCATCCGGTAAGGTGAGCAGCACAAAGGTTCCATTGAACTTCCAATTGCAAAATCATGGTAACCTTTTCCAAGAGCAGTTTTTGTGCTGTGGTAGTGGCTGGAGTCAGTCCAGGGGGTCAAGAGTAAGTGGCTGAAGTTGGCTAACCCCACCCCAAAGTGAAAAGTCTAGCCCTCTGGCTTTCCTGTGATAACCTAAGGGAGAAAACTGAGAGTAAATAAAATGTAATTTGATTAAATTTAATTAAATAAAGGTGCTTTTTAACAACAACAAAAATGAAGTCAGAATTACTTTAAGTGTGACCAGGGGATGAAACATTAGAGACAGCAAATGTGGACTGTCCTTTGTAGGAATGAGCTAGGAAAGCTGGACTTGAACTTCAAGTCTCATCCAATTCTAACAGTGAATGATTATAGCTCATAAACTAGAGTTAATAAACATGAAAATGACTTTCAATATGTTAAAGAACTAAAATGATAATTTGCTTCTTTATTTTAGGATGCTTATTTAGAAGGAATACATGCTTGTTGTGAGTTAAAGCAAAGCAAAAATATATAAAGTCAAAATTAAGTCCTCACTTTCACTTCTATCTCACCTTAATCTCACTCCCCAGAGAAATCACATTGTCTAGGCACATGCAAACTTATACATATGTATTAATTTTTGTGACATGGAATCACTCCATTTTTTAACATAATATGTATAAGCATGTGTACACTTGATATTAAAAATATTAAACAATCACTGTGATGGGGCACCAACTGGTTGAAATAAATGTTGGTGGTGGGAAGCTTGGCTGGCAGGTGTGCTGGATTTCCAGTAACCAGTCCCTACAGAGGTGCCTGCCTGCTGCTGAAAGCTGCATCCCAGTGTCTGGCCATGGTGTCATTTCTGCTGGCACGATACTGTTCCATGGTTTAGACACATTCCTGACTGCACGGCCTCCAAGCTTCACTCTGGCTTTCCATGATTTGTCTATAAAAAGCACAATATGATTTAACAAATTCCCTTTCTACATAAATTAGCCAGAGGAGTTTGGGTTTTTTGCAAGCAAAAACAGAATTATATTCAAAAAATTCAAAGTCAGATTCTCATCTCATTTAAACCAAGAATTTCGAACACCTGCAAACTTTGTGATCTGTGAGCATCTACAAAAGAAACAAAATCCCTGAGATTGATGCCTCTCTTTCCTGTCTTTTCCACATAACAAGCTGACAGGGGGCAACTGCTGATGGCCAGACCCTGGGTGGAGACTGATCTCTGATCAGAATAGCTATTTAGAACAAAATAATTTCTTTCCTATAGCTTTAAGTCTTTCTTTAAATATATATTATCTTATTTTAGATTTTTCTTCTATAGTTTAAAAAGAAAAAGCAATCAAGAGAAAAATAAACTATGATCTTCATTTGCATATGTCTGCTGTAAAGGAAAAATATTCTCTTTTTCACATCAGCAAAAGGCATTCAGAACACGGTGTTTTCAAATTAGTTTCAGGTCCTGATTATTTCTGAAGTCTCCATGAAATATTAAAAGAAGGACAATTTCCAGATTCTCTCAAATATAGCAACTATGCATAAGTTAATGTTAATAAAATAAACTTTAAAATTTTTGATGTAATATGTATATAATAATATACTAAGAGTTGTTCTACATATAAAGAAAGAGGGATGTTCCAAGTGTGCAAATATATCTCATATGTTCGTTGTCTTTGGTTTGATATATGCTTAACTACACTGCATTCTAGGAGCAGCTAATTTCCATATAAAGTGTAGCTACTTTCAATTTTACTATGCCTTGTCTACAGTAGAAGCTTTGATTTGTGTGCCCTAAGCTAGATTAGAGCAATGCATAATTTTCTTTAAGTTCCTTTCTGTCATGCACAGTTGGTGAGTTCCAGCACCGATTATAACATGGACATTTAGAAAGACATTACCCAAAAGGGGGAAAGAATAAGATAAATTGAAGCACAAAAGGTTAGGAAATCAAAGAAAAATGATCAGAGAGAACCTGATGACAGTCAACCTGAATTGCATGCTTTTGAGCATAAAGGTTCAATGAACCTGGGTCTGTTCTGCTGAGTATAACAGTTATTTCAAGCCTACCGGCAGAGATGAAATTTTGTAGCCATATCAGAGCATCTGTGATCATTCAGCCCTGTGTGATGGTTGCTGTACATTGGTAACCATCTTCTTTGAAGAATTGAAGGCGGTAGGTTCACAGACCAGCCTTCAATAGACTGTAGGTTCATGTGAGGTGTGACTTGTTAAGCTAGTGGAAGACTCATCTCCAAGTACTCCCTCGCTGATGTTCTTTCATGAAATTTGCTCCTTCAATACCATGGAAAATGTGTGCTTTTGGAGTAGTTTAAGGAATTTTGTTATCTGGAGGGATAAAATCAAGTATTTCCATAATACCAACCTGGCCTATACCCTAATTACCCAGTCACCATTTAATGGAAAGAGATGCAAACTAGGAGTCCAGTGGCCTGAGTCCTCATTTCTACCTTACAGCCATGCACCTCTGAGCAGACCACTGCTGTCCTTTGGTCTCAGTGTCTTCATCGTTAATGTGATGAGCATCGAAAAAATTACAATTGGGAAAGGAAACAAACTTCACCTGTTTCTATATGCTATTTCTACACCTTGAGTCACTATATAGTGTTTGAAATATTTTTTGTAACATTTAACACATTGGAATCTGATTTTTCTTTCTAAAAATTTTTGGTGAGTTGGATTTATCAGTATTATGAAAATAAAGAACTGCATGCCCCCACCCTGGTAACTACACCTTCTACAGGATAACCATTGACAGCAGTTTGAAATGCCTTCTTGCAGACTTTTTCATGGCTATTACCGTATATAAGGAGAATTTTGCTCTTTTCCATTTTACTACATCTTTTAAGATTTTACAGAGAAGTAAAATCTGCTCTGTCTATGACCAGGGATGCTGCAGGTGAATGTCCCTGTACATACGACACCCTTGAGCAGCCTGTCTGCAGGATGACTTCAGAAAGTGAGGCAGCGGGCTGGACACAGGCACGTCAGCTGTTACCTGCCTGCACCCTGTTTCCACAGAGCCTCCCAAAGGGCTCATTTTTCATCCCAGGGAGCAGATGGGAAAGAAGACTGAGCCAGTGCCAAGATGACTTGCTGAGTTGACTGCTGCGTTGGAGAGTGGCTGGGTACTTACTCCACTTCTGAGAAGTCAAAGGAAATATGTTTCAAAACTGAAAAGTCATATGATATATATTTCAAGACCACCCTTTGTGGTGAGGAGGGGAGAATGGTAAAAGAGAAGCATTGATCCTTCAGTTCTGTCTCCCCTCACCAAAGCTTTGCCCTGTGGGGTATTCACTCCCCAGAACACTGATTTGCACACTCATTGGCCCTTGAGCACACTCCTGAAGAGTCCTGAGTTCCTGGCCCCAGAATGGGGCAGGTGATAAGTCTATTTCCTCCTTGGAAGTTGTGAAGGCTCCCTGAACTCACTGAATCACCACAGTCATGATGAGAATGAACTTAGACATGGCCAAGGAGATCTAAAGTGGAACATCAATGTGTTCAGATCCACTAACAGCGCCTCACAAAAAGCTGTAGCAGTCTACACTTTCACCAATCACACAGAAGAGCTTCCTTCCCTTGTACAAGAATGAATCTTGCCAATAATTTCAGCCAATAATACAGGTGCACCCTGGTACTATTTCCTTTTATTTTGCATTTCCACATTGCCAAGGTGGAACATCTTTGCAGATGTTCATTAGCCTCTGTATTTTGTCTCCTGTGAATTGTCTACTATATTCTTTGCCTTTTTATCTTACTAAGTTTTTCTTCAGGGTATCATTTTTTTTAAATGGAAAAGACATTTTTTTTAAATGGTTAAGTTCATGGAGCTTTGTAAGTCCCTTTCTAATAATCTAAAATATAAATATGCTGCTTTCCACCTGCTCACTTTCTAGCATTTAGTGTGAACTAATGACAGTAATCACATACAGATTCTTTGTATGAGCGAAGTCACCATGTTTTTCAGTATTAAAGCCAGATAATATCCTATTCCATAGGTAATAGCATATAGGAATTTTATTTAAGGATGAATGCATTTACTTACAAATGCTTTCCAGAACAAAGTCACAGTTTAAGCTCTTCTTTTCATTTTTTGCTCCTTGGGGTAATGGCTGCATAGGCATTTTTCCTCCTGCAAAGAAATCTATTATCCTGTCATAGCCCAACTGCGCTCTTGTTTGCTGCTTGTCAAATTGCTTTTGAAAGGCTACAAAGACTTTTCTAAAACCTGCTCATAATGTCACTTGAGATCTAACAATGCTACTGCCACATATAATCTTGTGACTCTGTCATCAACCAACTGAGGTCTTTCTGGCTTTATTCTTTGTTCTATAAACCTAACTTTCTATTCTTTTCTGCTATTTCTATTGTAATAGTAAATTTGCGTGCATGGAGTTTTGAATGAAATATACTCATTATAGTAATACTGTAAAATATAAAAACAGTAGGGGCTACCATATGATTTTATAAATTATCTCTGTGTGTTGCTTAATTGTAGGAATATGTAACATTACGGGATGAGCCTGATTTTCTAACTTTGGGTTACAACAAAACTAGAGTGAATAATTGTGCAGGTACTATTTTCTAAAACTAAGTGCATTGCCAATAGCACGCTTCCTAGGTAAAACTTCATTTGACAAATAGCATCTATGAATAAATACTTTCCCTGGCTAAAAGAGGTTGGTGGTGAACCAGGGACAAAGGCCTCACCCCTGACTCTCGGTATCACTTTACCTAGTATAAGGGTAATTCCATCTTCTTCACCTGTTATTTATTCAAGAATGAGCTTGTGTCCTAATTCTGACTAGCAGGACAAAGAGGAAGTTATGCTGAGGGACTAATGGAAAGAATTTCCTTCCTCCTGACAGAACCACTGGAAGAATCTGTTTCCCCTCTGCCTGCTGGTATGCCTGTGTGCTATGCTGTGGTGACTCGCTCCCACTTTGAGAGAACCTGCATCTCTGATGATGTCATGCTTGTGAATCAACTGACCCTGAAGCCTGTCCCACCAATGGACTTCCTGTGAGACAGCACACTGTCTTCTTGCTAGAGCCAGTATGAGTTGAGATTCCTCTTTCTTAAAACCCAAAGTACCTATACTAAATCATCTCCTTTCCACACTGGGCCAAGCAGATGCAGACTTAGTCTGGAGAAACATCTCAGTACCCTTTTTGCTTGTAAGGTCCAGAGAGATTAGGTACTGTATCTTGCATATCACGAGGCTTATAGAAGTTAGATTCTTCGTACTTTTCCTAGATAAGATCATAAGATTGGTACAGTCACTTGTGGGCTGTGTTACTTGAGCAGATCACTGCAGTCTCTGAGCTTCAGTTTTCTCAATTGCAACATGGACAAAATAATTATGATAAATATCATGTGGTTTATAGTATTATTACATAATATATTATTATTATATATACTATTGTTTATCATTTGCAATCATTAAAATACAATTATTATTATATATAGTATATTATTTCTCATTTGCAATTTTGAAAAAGATTGCTATTATAAGATAAAGTAAGACAATAAAGTAACAAGTCTTACAGGTATGTTTAAAGGATTGAATAAGATAATATGTGAAGAACTATATAAACCCAAAACATTTATAACTTTTAATGATTAGTATAATAATAATAATGAGTGTGTCTTCAAATGTAAAATTCTGTCTTCAAGTGTAAGGAACCTCATTAAGAAAATAAAATAATGCTGCCAATTAAACTATCCTTTATATTGTTCAATCACTACCTTTGGCTTTGACTTTTGTTCCTGTGTATTCCAAGCTATTGGGCCACATCTTCTCCAGCTGCGCTGACTGGCATGTGAGAGGTGATCCTTTTGTAGGGTGTGGGAGGAGGGAGTGAAGCTCCATCTACTTATGGGGTGTCCTTTTCTGAAGTCCCATAAAGTGTTTGGTTGTTGCTTTTCAAATGGATACAATTGTGATTATTTCTCCAGCAGTGGATATTTGCTTTATCCATATCAGAAATCATGCCCTACTGTTTTATTTCTCTATGCCCAAAATCTTTTTATCCCAAAGTTAAACTATACTATGATCTTTTAAAATACATTTAAAATTACAGACTCAGGATAAGTAGAACCAACTGCACACCATAAACATCTTCTAAGAGATGTCAAGTGTGAAAACATGCATGGTAGAGCTGATAAAATAGAATGTTCACACAGTGACTAAAATAGAGAGAGAGAAGGAAAGTAATCAGTACATTCAAGGGTTTTCTATTGTCCACTTTTTGGAGAGGGAATATTTCAACTAATTGCATAAAGATATTAAAACAAATATAAAAAAATGATAACATATAGACAGTTTAAAGAAAGATACCCTTTTTTCCTGTACCAAATGAACAAAGACTCAGAAAATGAAAAATATTCAATTTGGTGCCCAAAGAGACAAAGACATTTCTATGTTCTGCAAGGATTAATTTTTATGAAAGAAAGTTCTGAGGCCTGCCTCACTTTTCTTTTGTGCTTGTGAACTTGACAGAATAATTTCTTTGACCTTAATTTCTTGCTCTAACAGAAAAAACAGAAAAGTAAAGGTAATAAGGTTGAGAATATATTAATGACTGGCACCAGGATTCTCAGGGACAGAACAGTCTTTGGAAAGGTGTTCTCAGAAATATCTATGACAGAGGCACTCCCCAGCCTCACCCCAGGACCTGGCTGTTGACAGAAGCCACAGCTTTCAAAGAAGAAAAACCTACTCTGTGAGGTGAGAGGAGGGATGTTCTATTTTCTTCTAAAGGAACAAGGAAAGTGGCAGAGAGGGAAGGGATGACCAGCAGGCACTAGAAAGATGGAGAGTTGCTGGGCTGCATGAACTTCTGGTGAGAAGAACACTGCATTTTAAGAATGACTATTTTTTGCTCTCAATTGTTTTCTTTTCCTTTCCCTTTTCTCCAGGAAATCTTCACCAAAGTCAGCTAAACCCACAAATGTTTGCTGTCAGTAATTTTTGATTGCAGTTTTTGAGGAAACTGGAAAAACGATTGCCTGCAGCATGGACCAGATGCCGTATGTAGGCAATCAGGAGTTGAAACCCAAATTGCACCTCCCCAGCCCTTCTCCAGCCCCCTCACTAGTCAAAACTTGCTGAGCCAGGGCTTTGCTCCTCTGCAGGCTGTTCATTGAGCAGGAGGTCAATAACTTCATTCAGTGCATATTACTGATCACCTGCTCTGTGCCAAGTGCTCTTCTGAGCTCCAGAAAGGAAGGGACAGAAACAACGGAGCTTACCTTCATGTGAGAGAGACAGACAATAAACAGAGGCAGAAAATAAATATGTGATGACCTGTTTTCACAATTGCTATGGAGAAAAATAAGATAGGATAAGAGAATGGAGATTGAAGAGGGGAGAGTGAGTGCTTTTTGGGGGAAGTGAGTACTTAAAGATGTCCTGTGATGCTTATCAAAGATCAGATGAGTATATGAGGCTGGGTTCATCTCTAGATTCTCTATTCTGTCCCATATATCAGAATCTCTATTTTTGTGCCAGTACCATGCTGTTTTGATCACTGTAGACTTATAATATAATCTGAAGTCTGGTAACATGATGCTTACAGATTTGTTTTTATTTCTAAGTAATGTATTGGCTATTTGAGATTTTTTCTGATTCCATATAAAACAAAATATTATTTTTTCAAGTTCTTTAAAGTATGACATTGGTGCTTTGCCAGGGAATGCATTTAATCTGCAGATGGTTTGGGGTATGGATATTTTAACAATGTTGATGCCTCCCAGCCATGAGCATGGTATGTTTTCCCATTTGTTAACATCTTCTGCTATTTCATTTCTCAGAGTGTCATCATTCTCTTTATAAAAATATTTCGCATCCTTTGTTTCATCTTCTTTGGCACTACTGTAAAAGGAATAGAGTCCTTGCCTATAGTTTTGGCTTGACTATTGTTGGTAAAAGCTACTGATTTGTAAGTATTTATTTTGTAACCTGAGACACTGCTATATTCCTTGATCACTTCTAAGAGCTTTATAGTTGAGTTCCTGGGGTTTTCCAGGTATAAAATCATGTCATCCATGAAGAGTGAGAGTTTGACCTCCTCTGACCCTATTTGACTACCCTTGAATCCCTTCTCTTGCCTAATTGTGATGGCTAGGACTCCCAGTACTATATTGACTAGCAGTGGTGACAAGGGGCATCCTTGTCTAGTCCAGATCTGAGCAGAAATGCTTTCAATTTTACTCCATCCAATATGATAGTGGCTGTGAGTTTGCTGTAGATGGTCTCTATCAGTTTAAGAAATGACCCCTCTCAGCCTATTTTCTAAAATGTTCTGATATTGAAAGGATGCTGGATATTATCAAAAGCTTTTTATTTTCAATTGGGAGAATCATATGGTCTTTGTTTTTTATTTTATTTATGTGGTGTATTATATTTATAGATTTACATATGCTGAACCAACCTTGCAACCCTGGGATAAAACCAACTTGATCATGGTGTATAATTTTTTTAATGTCATTGAATTCTATTTGCTAGGATCTTGTTGAATTGGGGAAAAGACTCCCTAATTAACAAATAGTTCTGGGAGAACTGGCTAGTGACCTATACAAGACTGAAAATGGACCCACACCTTTCACCACTAACAAAAATTTATTCTCACAGGATAAAAGAATTAAATTGAAGACCTGAAACTATAAAAATACTAGAAGAGAGTACTGGGAAAATGCTTGAAGATACTGGCTTGGGAAAATATTTTATGAGGAGGACCCCTCTGGCAATTGAAGCAAGACCAGAAACATATTACTGGGATCTGATCAATCTAATTGCCAAGTGCACAGTTAAGGGCACTACGAGTAAAGCAAACAGACAGACTTCAGAATAGGAGAAAATTTTTGTAGATTATGATTCTATCAAAGGTCTGATAACTAGAATCTACAGAGAACTCAAATTAATCAATAAGAAAATAACAAACCACTCCATTTCTTTATAGGCAAGAGACTTGAACAGAAACTTCTCTGAAGATGACAGGTGAATAGTCAATAAACACATGAAAAAAGCTCGTCTTCTTTAGTCAGAGAAATGTAAATCAAAACCACTTGAGATATCACCTAACTCCAGTAAATTAGCCCACATCACAAAATCCCCCCCAAAAGTGCAGATGTTGGTGTGGATGTGGAGAGAAAAGAGAACACTTTGACACTGCTGGCGGGATTGCAAACTAATATAGCCTTTTTGGAAAGAAGTATGAGTTCTCAAGGAACTAAAAGTTGACCTACCACCTGATCCTTCAATTCCAACTAAATACTAAATATCTACCCAAATGTACAAAAATCATTTTATAACAAAGATATCTGCAACAGAATGTTTATTGCAGCCCACGTCATAATTGCCAAGTCATGGAAGCAGCCTAAATGCCCATCAACCCATGACTGGATTAACAAATTGTGGCATGTGTATACCATGAAATACTATTCAGCCATAATAAGATGGAGACTTTACATCTTTTATGTTTGCCTGGAGTTGGAATACATTTTTCTTAGTAAAGTATCTCAAGAATGGAGAAAAAAAAGTATCCAATGTACTCAATACTATTATGAAACCAATATATAATCACTTATACATTTATATGAAAGATAAAACACAAATATAGTCCAGCAAGAAGGAAGGGAAAGGAGAAAAAGGGAGGGAAGGGGGAGGGTGAGTGGAAGGAGGGGAGGGTATTTGGTAGGACCTCACCTATTGTGCGCAATGCAAGGGTACCTTTCAAAACAACTAAGAGTAAATTACAAATGTCATACCACAAAAAATAAATAAGTGAGGTGATGGTATGTTACTAAGTTTGATTTAAGCATTCCACATTGTAGATCAAATCATCACATTGTACCCCATACATGTATACAGTTATGATTCAATCAAAAATTAAATTAAAAAAATTCATTTAAAAAAATGTATTTTTAAAAAATCCTATGATGGAAACCACCTGCTGTCTGTAGAGGAAGGTCTTCAAGAGAGCTCCCAGGTGAAGGGTGAGGGGAGAGTGGTGGAAGACAAGGCCAGAGACAGACGGGGCGAGGGCTGCGGAGTTGGAGGCCTAGTGGGGTGGAATGCAGCCATGGGGCTTATTCTGAGAGTGACAAAAAAGAACTGAGCATTTGAGGAGAAGAGTGACAGGAGCTGAATTCCTGTTTTAAAAGACCTCCTTGGCATCGTGTGGAAAAGGAACTTTGATAAATGATGAGGGTGGCCTGGGTAGCAATGGAGGAAGAGGATGTGGTGAGAATGGGTGTATTTTGAAAAAGAAGGTGACCAGACTTGCGGATTGGATTTGATGTGAAAGAAAGAAGAGAATCAAAACGGACACCTCAGTTTGTTTGCTTAGTTTTTTAAAAAGAATAATTTATGGCTTTAATTGCAACTTAAAAAGCAACACATGTTCAGTAGAAAAAAATTAAAGAATGCAGAAAAAAAAAATTTTTTTTTTTCTTGGCCCAGGCTAGGTTTGAACCTACCACCTCCAGCATATGGGGCTGGCGCCCTACTCCTTTGAGCTACAGGCACTGCCCCAGAAAATTTTAAAAAGAAAAAAATAACTCCTCATAGTCCCAGCACTTAGAGAGAATTTAGTGTGCAACATGGTGTGTGTATGTGAGTGTGTAGATATGTGCGTATGTATGAACATGCATGTTTATAGACGGGTGGATTATCTCAGTTTTCTAACTATACAATGCCTTTCTAACACATTTTATTTTGAACTAATTTTAGATTACAAAATTAACAGTAGTTGCAAAAATGCCAGACGCCCATGTTCCCCTCACCCAACTTTCCTGAACACTACAATTATCAAAACTAGGAAGTTAACACTGGTGTAATACTGTCGATACTAACTAAACTACCATCTTCCTCAAATTTCACCAGCTTTTTCCCGCTAATGCTCCTTTTCTGCTCCAGGATCTCCACATTGATGTTATTTTTGTTTAATCTTCTCTGGTGTGGGGGAGTCTTTCCTGACCATACCTGGCATGTCACGAGTACCCATCAGTCATTTTGTACATGTTCCTCAATATGAGGATTGTCTGACGTTTTCTCATGATTCCAATTCTGGCACACAAGTGAGACTGTGTCCTCAGCACATGACCCAGGGGCTTTATGTGATTGATGTGCCTTTCAGCCTGAGATGGTGAGTGGTGAGTCATGTGTGCCACTTTCCCCACTGTAAAGTTACTCCTTTCCCCTTTGTCATTAAAATATATCTTGGGGGTGATACTTTGAGATCTTATAAATATTGTTTCTCTATAATATTTAGAGAATAAATATTGTATTTATTATTGTATTGATCCAGTAATTTTAGATTCAGTCAGTGGATCATAGTGCAAAAATTGTTTCTGTGGTATTTGCCTAATTTGTGGTGATTTTCTATTTCTATTCAGATTTTCTTTCTTTTTTTCTTCTATATTTACTAATTGAAATTATTCTATAAGAAAGAGCTTTCACTTCTCCCCCACATATTTATTCATTTGATTATTCATAACAGTACAGATTTGTGGATATTTATTTTTTTATAGAGGTTAAAATTCAATACTACCTTTATTTTCCACAACTTTATTGAGATATACTTGATAAACAAAAAAACCCCAGTATTTATTTCAGGTGTACATGTTTTCAAATATGTACACATTATGAAATGATTTCCACAACTCAAGCTCATTTGTACATATGTATAGATCACCTCACGTAGTCAACATTTGTGTGTGTGTATGTGTGTGTGTGGTGAGAATGCTCGGCATTCACTTTCTAAGCAAATTTCAAATATACAAGACATTATTATTAATGATAGTCACTATTCTGTATGTCAGGGCTTATTCATCTTCTAACGGAAAGTTTATACCTTTTGACAAAAATCCTCTCATTTCCCCCAACCCCTATTCCCTGGCAACCACCACTCTGCTCTGTTTCAGCGAGTTCAGCTTCTTCAGATTCAACATGTGAGATCATCAGTAGTTGTGTTTCTATGTCTGACTGATTTCACTTAGCATACTGTGCCCCTGGTTCACCCACGTTGTCACAAACTCTTTATCCACTCATCCTGTGACAAATATTGTCCATAATACTGCAGTGCACATACGGGTGCAGATCTCTGCTCAGGATAGCAATTTTTTTCTTTTGGATATATATCCAGAAATGGGATTGTTAGATGTTAGAAAAGTTCTATTTTTAATTTTTGAGGAATCGTCTGTACCGTTTTCCATAATGGTTGTACTAGTTTACATTCCCACCAACAGCGTTTGAAGGTTTCATTTGCTCTTCACCCTTCCAACATGTCATCTGTTGACCTTTTTGATAAGAGCCCTCCTAATATGAGTGAAGTAATAACTGCTTGTGGTTTTGATCTGCCTTTCCCCAATGATTAGTGGTGTTAAGCACCTTTTCATATACCTGTTAGGCATTGCATGTCTTCTTTAAGAAAATTTCTACTCAAGTCCTTTGCCTATTTTTTAATTAAACTGCTTGTTTTTTGCCAATGAGTTCCTTCTGTGTTTTGGATATTAACTTTTTATTGGACATGTGGTTTGCAAACATTTTCTCTTATTCTATAGGTGGTCTTTTTTATTGTTAATTGTTTTCTTTGGTGTGCAGATTTTTAGTTTGATGTAGTCCCATCTTTCTGTTTTTACTTTTGATGCCTATGCTTTTGGTGTTGTAGCTTAAAACAAAAATATCATTGCCAAGATGAATATCATGGAAGTTTCCCCCTGTGATTTCTTCTAGGAGTTTTATACTTTCAGATCTTACATTTAAGTCTTTAATCCATCTTAGGTTGACTTTTGTGTGGGGTGTAAATGGGGATCCAGTTTCATTATTTCTGAATCTAAATATCCAGTTTTCCCATTTGTAGATCCACAGTTTTCTCAATATCATTTATTAAAGAAACCATCCTTTCTCTATGTGTATTCTTGCCATTTTTGCCAACTTTGGTTGACCATGTATAGATGAGTTTTATTTCTAGGTTTTCTATTAAAGTTCCATTGGTCTGTTTCTGTTTTTATGTTAATATCATACTGCTTTGATTATTATAGCTTTGTAATATAATTTTAGATCAGGAAGTATGATGTCTTCAGCTTTGTTTTTCTTTTTCAAGATTGTTTTAGCTATTCAAAGTATTTGTAACTCCACACAAATTTTAGGGTTTTTTTTTTCTATTTCCATTAAAAATACCATTAGAATTTTGACAGAGGTTGCACTGAATGTGTAAATCACTTGAGGTAGTATGGACATTTGGCAACATTCATTCTTTCAATCCGGGTGAACAAAATTTTGATCCATTTACTAGTCTTCTGCGACTTGTTTTATTGATGTTTTATAGTTTCCAGTGAACAGATATTTTACTTTCTTTCTTTCTTTTTTTTTTTTTTTTTTGAGACAGAGTTGTACAACGTCACCCTTGGTAGAGTGCTGTGGCCTCACAGCTCACAGCAATCTCACGCTCTTGGACTTAAGCAATTCTCTCACTTCAGTCTCCCAAGTAGCTGGGACTACAAGCGCCCATCACAATGCCTGGCTATTTTTTTGTCGTTGTTGTCATTGTTGTTTAGCTAACCCTGGCCGGATTTGAACCCACCAGCCTTGGTGTATATGGCTGGCATTGTAAACACTGTTCTATGGGCACTGAGCCAGATATTTTACTTTCTTGGTTAAATTTATTCATAAGTATTTAATTTTTGATGTTCTTGCAAATAGGATTGTTTTCTTACTTTCCTTTTTGGATAGTTTTTGCTAGTGTATAACAATGTCACTGACATTGATCTTGCATCCTGCAACTTTACTGAACTTGTTTGTTAGTTTTACCTTTTTTGGTGGAGTTGTTAGGATTTTCCCTACACAAGATTATATTTTCTGCAAACAGAAACAATTTTACTTCTTTCTTTTTATTTCTTTTGCTTGCCTAAATTCTCTGGTAAGGACTTCTAGTGCTATGCAGGATGGTGACAGTAGGCACCCTTATCTTGCTCCTTATCTTAGAGGAGAAGCTCTCAGCTTTTCACAATTAAGTATGATGTTAGCTTTGGGTTTGTTGTATATGACTTTCATTGTGCTGACTTACATCCTCTCTATATCTACTTGCTTTTTATTATGAAAGGATGTTGAATTTTTTCAAATGCTTTTGATGCATCTAAGGAGATGATTATGTGATTGTTACTCTGCATTCTGTTTGCGTGATTTATCACATTTATTAATTTGTATATATTGAACCATTCTTGCATCCCAAAAATAAATGCTAGATAATCATACTAGGTGATCTTTTTAATGTGCTATTTAATTCAAGTTGCTAATATTTTTGTCGAGTATTTTTGTGTCTACATTTATTAGGGAGATTGGCCTAAATTTTCCTTTCTTTCAGTGTAACTAGCCTGGGTTTTGTATCAGGGTAATGCTGGCCTAATAAGACGAGTTTGCAAGTATTCTCTCCTCTTTAATTTTTCTGAAAGAGTTTGAGAAGGATTTGTATTAGTTCTCCTTTAAAGGTTTGGTAGAATTCAGCAGTGAATTCAGCCATCAGATCCTAAGCTTCTCTTTGATGAAAGACTTTTATGACTGAGTCAATTTCCTTACTCATTATTGGTTTCATCAGATTTTCTACTTCTTCATGATTCAGCCTTGGTAGTTTATATGTGTCCAGGAATTTATTCTTCTCTTGTAAGTTATACAATTTGTTGGCAGTAATTGCTAATTAGTACTTTTTTATTGTCCTTTGTATTTCTGTGTTATCAGTTGTAAAATTTCCTCTTTGTTTTCTGATTTTATTTATTTGAGGATTTTTTCTTTTCTATGTTAGTCTACTTAAATGTTTGTCAATTATTCTAAATTTTTTAAAAAAGACTAAATCTTATAATTAGGGATGATGAGCATTTTTTCATGTGCTTGTTGGACATTTGTCTTTCCTCATGAGAAAAGTATCTGTTTATGTCTCTTGCCCAGTTTTTAATGGATTCTTTGATCTTTTCTTGTTGATTTGCTTAAGTTATTTGTAAATTGTAGATTCTTGTTATTAGTCCTTTGTTGGATTCATAGCATGCAAATATCTTCTCCCATTCTGAAGGTTGTCTTTTTGTTTTACTTGTTGTGTCCTTAGCTGTATATAAGCTTTTTAAGTTGATCAATTCTCATTTATTTATTTTAGTCATTGCTGTGATTACCACCAGGTCCTCTTCATGAATTCTTTCCTTAGGCCAATAAGATTAAGAGTTTTTCCCACACTCTCTTCTAGGGTTTTTATAGTTTCATGTTTTTGATTTAATTTTTTTATCTATCATGAGTTAATTTTTGTAAGTGGTGAGAGATATGGGTCCAGCTTTAATTTTTACATGTGACTAACCAGTTCTGCCAGAATAATTTATTGAATAGGGATTCTTTTCCCAGTATATGCTTTTGTTTTCTTTATAAAAGATCAAATGGCCATACAGAGAAATGCGAATCAAAACTATTTTTAGATATCACCTAACCCCAATGAGAATAGCCCACATTGCAAGCTCCCAAAGCAACAGATGCTGGTGTGGGTGTGGAGAGAAGGGAACACTCATCCTCTGTTGGTGGGACTGCAATCTAGTTCAGCTCTATGAAAAGAAGTATAGAGGTTCCTCCAAGAACTAAAAGTAGACCAATTATTTGATCCTGCAACCCCATTACTAGGTACCTATCCAAAAGAAAAAGACACTATACTACAAATACATTAGATCTTGAATGTTTATAGCAGCACAATTCACAATCACAAAGATGTGGAAACAATCCAAGTGCCCTTCAACACATAAATAATTTAATAATGTGTAACATGGAATACTATTTAGCTATAAAAAGGATATATATCCTTTTTTATCTTTTGTGGCAACCTGATTGGACTTAGAGAATATTCTCCTAAGTGAAGTATCCAAGAATAGAAAAATAAACATCACATATACTCAATACAAATTTGAAACTAGTGGATTAGTAAGTACATGCTCACATGAGAAAAAATGTTAATTAAATTAAAATGGGAGAAGGAAAGGGGCTGGGCAAGTCCCTACCCAAAGAGTACATTGCATGAGTATGTGGTACACTTCCTGGGTGAGGGACAAAACTACAACATAGTTTGCTAGTCAGCTATAAAAAGGAAAGAATTAATGTCTTTTGCAGCAACTTGCTTGGAGCTAAAGACCATTATCCTAACTGAAGTATCTCAGATATTGAAAATCAAACAACATGGATACTCTCTATTTGTTGCAAGATAAATGGGCACACACATACATAAGGAGATGAAAAAGGACATTAGAAAACAAAGGAGGAAGGGTTTAGGGGGTAAAAACTTACCTATTAGGCAAATTTAATACTACTCAGTGATGAGTACTATAAAAGCCCTGACTTAAGCCTTATGAAAGGCACCCAATAATAAAAACATTTGCATAGCCTTAACATTTTGAAATAAAAATAATAGATTAATTTTTTAAATCAAAACCTCCCAAATCTTATGTTCATCTTTTCTATTTTTTTTCTGTCTATTTTATTTATGTTTGCTCTAATCTTGGTAATCTTACTTTTACTAACTTTGGGCTTAGTTTCTTATTTTTCTAGTTCCTTGAAGTACAAAGTTATTCATTCGAGATCTTTCATTTTTATGTAGTTTTTATCACTATAAATTTCCCTCAGACCTACTTCTACTAAATTCTGTAAGTTTTGATATATTGTATTTCCATTTTCATTGGTTCAAAATTTGTTTTGATTTCCTTTTTCATTTCTCCTTTAACCCATTTTTGGTTGTTTAGGAGCATGTTGTTTGATTTTCCTATATTTGTGAATTTTTCTAAACTCCTCCTTTTATTGATTTCTAGTTTTATACCTTGTGATTGGAAAAGATGTTTGATATGATTTTAATTTTTTTTATTTGTTAAATGTTATAACCAAACATACAATGTATTCTGGAAAATATTCTGAGAAGAATGTGTATTCTTCTACTATTAGGTAGAGTGTTTTGTATGTTCCTCTTATGTCCCTTTGGCTTAAAATGAAGTTCAAATCCAATGTTTTTTCCTTATTGTTTTCTGTCTGTATGAACTCTTTAGAAGTCGGCTATTTAAGTCCCTTACTATTATTGTATTGCCATTTTGATATTTCTCTCATCGGAGATGCTAATATTTGAATTCAATCTTTAGGTGCCCTGATGATGAAAAAATATATATATATATACATATATATATATATATATATATGTATGCATATGTGTGTGTGTGTATAATTACAATTGCTTTACCTTCTTGATGAATTGACCCTGTTATAATTATGTAATGTCCTTTTTTTGTATTTTTTCACAGCTTTTTATTTAAGCTCTCTTTTGTCCTAGTTAAGTATAGCTGCCCCTGCCCATATTGTTTTTGTTTGCATGGATTATCTTTTTCTATTCCTTCACTTTCAGGTTATGCATGTCCTTAAAAATGAAGTTAGACTCTGATAGGCAGCAGTTGGGCTTTGTTTTGTTTTGTTTTGTTTTTGTCTTTTCTTTTAATCCATTCAGCCACTCTGTCTTTTGATGGGAGAATTTAATCCATTTACATTTAAAGTAATTATTGATAGGTAAGGACTTGTATTGCCATCTCATTAATTGTATTCTTGGTACTTTGTAGATTCTTTGTCCTTTTGTACCTCTCTTGTAATCTTCCTTTATGGTTTAATCATTTTTGTAGTGGTATGCTTTGAATAACATTTGTGTCTCTACTAGATCTGTGCTTTGTATTTTCCATAACATTTGCATATAAGTCTATTTTAAGCTCAAAAGAACTTAATTTTGTTTGCATACAAAACTTTACATTTTTATTCTTCCTCTTTTGTTTTTGATGTCCCAATTTAAATCGTTTTATATGTGTATTCATTAACAAATTGTTACATTTTTAACTTCAATACTAGAATTATAAGGTACTCATACACCACCATCACCATATTAGAATACTCTAAATTTGACTATATACTTACTTTTATCAATTAGTTTTATACTTTCATGTTTTTACGTTAGTCATTAGAGTTCTTTTGTTTCAACTTGAAGAATTTCCTTTATCATTTCTTGTAAGGCATTTATGACACATTTGCTAAGCCAATTTTTCTTTTTCAGCAGTTATTTTTCTTTCAGCTCTTTGAATATATCATCAATCTCTCTGCTGGAAATCCACTGGTAGCCTCATAGAGGTTCCCTTGTATACGGCAAACCTCTATTCTCCTGCTGCTTTCAAAATTCTCTTTGTCTGATTCTTGACAGTTGATTGTAATATATCTCATTGAAACCTTCTTTGGGCTGAACCTATGTATATATATTTAAGCTTCATGTACCTAGATGCCTGTATCTCTATCCAGATTTGGGAAGTTTTTAGCCACTATTTTTCTAACTAATATTTCTCCTTATTACTCTTCTTTTTCTCCCTTAAAATTCCCATAATATAAATGTTAGCTCTCCTATTTGTGTCCCATAAACTCCAAAGGCTTTCCTTATTTCCTTTAAGATTTTTTCTCCCCCAACCATATACCTTGAAATATCCTGACTTGAGTTCATAGATTTTTTTTTTTAATTCTGCTTGATCAAGTCTGTTGTTGACATTCTCTATTGCATTTTTCATTTAATTCATTGTATACTTCATCTCCAGAATTTCTAGGTTTTTTTTATGATTTCTATTTCCTTATTGAACTTCTCACTTTGTTCTTGTATTGTTTTTCTGATTTTTTAAAATCTGTGTTCTCTTCCAGTTGGCTGAGTTTCCTAAAAACAATTATTTTGAATTCTTTTTCATACAATTCATAGATCGCTGTGTCTTTGGGGTCAGTTGCTAATATATTGTTGTGTTCCCTTGGTGGTGTCATGTTTAATCAATTTCTCATGTTACTTGCAGTTTTGTGCTGCTGTCACATTTAAAGAAACAGTCACTTCCTTTGGTCTTTATTTACTGGCTTCAGCAGAGAAATATCTTTAATAATCAGCCTGGCTAAGAATTTTAAGGCTTCCTCAGACATTTTTCTATTGATGCAACTACTCTACACATCTTGTTCCCTCTTAAGGAGAAATTCTTAAGATCGTATGCTTCTCTTGATCACACAAAGCTAGGCTGGGTGCTGAGATTTTTCTCTGGGTTTTCTTTAGGAAAATGCCCTGAAATGCTCAAATTTGTGTGTCTTCTCCCAATCCTACAGATTTGATTCATATGTTCATGCAAGACACTTACAATTATTATCCATGGGGACATGCTTAAAGAGCAGTCCTGGGAGTGGGATAAGATATGCAGAGCTTTTGGAATTTCTGTGAACCAGTCAGGAAAGAGTGTGCAGGCAACCTAACTTCTCAGTTTTTAACTTTAGCAATTGAGTGAAGATATAGCAAATGGGAAAAGAGCAGTGGAAAGGAAAATTAGTAGTTTGGTTTCAGATATGTTAAGTTTGAGATGCTTCTTGACACCCAGTGAAAAATGCTGAAGAGCTGGACATACAAGGATGGCTATCAGGGCAGTGATTAAGTCTAGTCAATAAAACTTGAGAGTTCATGTTAACATCTGAGTTTCAGAAAGAAGAAAAAAAATATCATGCACCATCCTGCTACTCAAAGGTAAATGCTGCTAACATTTTGGAGTAGTTTCTTCTAAATTGTGCTTTTACATGACTAAGATATTGTGTGTACAATTTAGATTTCTTTTATTTTCTGATTTAACATTCTATGATGAACCATTCATAATATTCAAACATTCAAACTTTTTTTCAAAAAAATTTACCCCTATATTTCTTAGTTTTAGATTATTTTGTCTACATTTTCTTGGCCTTTTTAGCTTTTTTCAACAACCAGCCCATAGTTCTTTTTTCACATCTAAAATATGTTCTTCTGTAAGATTTTGAATTATTGCTTAGGCTCATTTTCTCTGTATTCTTCTATGGAAATAGATGTGCTTTATAGGATTTACCCCTGCTGTTTATCCTTAAGAGCCACAATCTTGTTTTATTTCTTTTTTTTTAAGTTGTTTTTAAATTAACATTTCTCCTCAACTCTTTTTTCTTTGCATCATTCTGTAAGTTTATAAGATAAATGATTATTAGAAATGATTAGTAATACAAGGCAAGTATTTTCTAAGATGTTCTTTATCTCATGAAATAAGAGGCTTATGATTCTACCATTTCCTTTTTTAACGTTATATACACATGCACATACACACATCCTTCATCTCATCTGACATCTTTCCCAGCCAAGCTAACACTTAACTCTGTTATTGTTGATTCAAATCCAGCCATCCTTTCATTTCAGCTCTTCAAAGAAACCATATTTTTTGTGTTCACTTTTTAACCAAGTAAATATTTTTTGAAAACAATTTTTGTTTCTCGTGGGCAATCATTTGTGTTCTTCCTCTCCATGTTGAGATTATGCTTCCTTTCCCTCCCTCCCTCCTTTCCTCTTTTCTTTCTTTCTTTTCCTTCCTTCCTTCCCTCCTCTTTCCTTCCTCCCTCCCTCCCTTCCCCTCTCTCTCCATCTTTCTTTCTTCTTTATAGTATCATTAATTTTTTTTTCCAGGAGTGGAAATTCTATTATATATCTGACATTGTTAACAGATGTAGCCCATGCTCAATGCCATTGACTACTCTCTAAGGCACAGAATGGTCTTTATGGTATATGTGCAGTCTTTCATCTAATTCTGTGATTTGCAGGCTCTGGAAGGCTGAATAAAGTCTGCCCCTTAATGGAATCTACCCAATTAGAAGATTTAATATGTTAAATAAATTGAGTTCATTAGTATTTCTTCTTCTAAAAATAATTAAATATGCAAATTACATAATAACACTATAAATATGTGTATATTTATAAACATTAAATGTGCTCTTATTTAAAAAGTATAAATAAAGGCTATGTCTTCTGGACACAAATTGATATAGTTTTTAATAATATACTTTTATATAAATATAAAATAATCTTCTTATGATGTCCTATAATATCACATGTCACTTCTGACACTTTTTGCCAGGGCCCTGGTCTGGCCAGGTCTCAGGCCCAGCTTAACTAGGTTCTGGACGCAGACCGCTAAGTGTCCTTGCTCTGATACAGTTTCTCTTGGGTGCCTGAGGGATATCTACTTTAGCTGGAGAGAGAGAGAGAGTCTTAGAGAGAATAAAGCAGTCTTCTTAGAAAGATAGATATTAGTCTTTGGCAGAGCTTGGTAATCTTTAGGAGAGAGACACTGTGCTGGCGTTCTGCAGGCAGGCAGGAGAGGAGACAGAGACAGTAAGCAAGTCCGTAATAGAATGCACATGCTCTTTGACTGCCTTCTCCTCCAGCCTAATAGAAGGCTAATCTCATGCCTCTCAACACCACAGGTGTAGAGACTGCCAATTCACCACTGCTCTCATCTTGCGAGCTCTCATGCTTGTTAGGAGAGCTAAGTCCCTCTCCATGCCCTTTCCACCCAGGTGTTCCATTATTGAGCTACTATACAGGTATTTCTTATAACTCTCATTCCTCCTAGCCATAGGCTATATGGGCTCCAACACTATAAGATACTTTATATGAAAGTATAAATTCACACATAGTATGCAGATACTATTATTTTCATTAAGTACAATGCATTTTTAAGAAGGGCAAAGAAAAAGTTATATGGAAAATTCATAGTGAAATTTGAAAAAGTAAAAATGAAGGGTAAGAGCCATGTCAGTTCTAAAATAAGCATGGTAACCCAAAAATTAATCAATACGAACCCCAAAGTACTATATTCCTGTCATGCAGGACATGTGATGAGTTCCTTTTTCCTATTTGCCCTTGACTAAATGTTTTTCCCTCATTCCTCAGCAAAGCAGAATTGAACATTGGTATTAAAGTATCAAAACCCAACTTTATACGTAAGCTATAATTTGTGATGTGCTAATATACTAAACTTATCATCAGGTAAGTATTTTGCTGTGTCTTTATTTATGTCCTTGTCTGCAGAATATTTCCAGGTATAGTTACATACAGCAATACAAATTCCTAACAAGCATTTAGCCACACAGCCATGCTACTTACAGAGAGATACAATGAAAGAAAAACCAGGCATCCATCCTGATGGAAGAAGAAAACTTATATGTCCATGATGTATCAGGGGCTTTACTTGTTTTGAAAATCTTAAATTTTTATCTTGTAGAAACCAAATAATAAGTTTTAAAAAATCAAACAGCAACAATAAACCTTGACAACAACAAAACCTAAAATCCCTCATCTAAAATTTTAGGCTATAAGATGGAATGAAATTCTGGGAAAGAAATTATTTTTATCTGAGAGCTCTGACAGCTAAGAAACAAGACCTAATCAATAAGACACAGAAGGGTAGAAATGGTGCACACTACTTAATTAAACACCTAGCAGACGGTTCTTGATTCTCGGTGCAAATTAAGGAAATTGGGCCAGTCTACCAGTTAGTACAAATATATTATTTAAGAACCTCTGAAGATCTCTTAACTCAAGTGCCTCTGCCTCTGTCCCAACTCTGTGCTTAGTGTTATTAATGTCAATAATTCTGTTTAATGTATTTAAGGCTTCTGTTTAAATGCAACTACACTAAAAAATTAAATCCTATAACTTCTTTCTTTTCTCTTTCCAATTGTTCCCTAAAAGGGTAATATGTTCAAAATTTTTCTTCCTTCACCCTTTCAGTTTATTAAGTTTGCCAGCCATTTATATAGCAAGGACCTGAAAGAATGAAACTCTAAAAAGAAAACTTAGTACATAAAAATTCTTATCAAATAAATGCATGACATAGTAAAATAAAATTAACAGCAGAGAAAGCCTTCAAATGAGAGGAGCAACTGAATTTTGAAAAAGTTCTTTGAAGAAATGCCTAGAGGATTCAGAGGACAGCCTGAGTCCCCTGTGGCAAACAAGGAGATGCTAAAAAGCAATAGAAAAGACATGTCAATTAGCCTCTTTCCCTAGATCTACCTCTGCAAAAGAGAAAAGACAACTTAGTTTGTTGTTTCATCTATTCAATTCACTCTTCCCTAATGAGAGTTGAAAAGTGTTGGTTTCACCTCTTCTATACTCTCAGAGATGTATTAATCTGCACAAAATTGATCATAAGGCAACCAGGCAGGCCAAAAGATGGTAAAGCAAAATTCATGGATATAGGTGTTGCTACAATTCCTATACAAGGGTGTCAGGAAGGTTAACAGCTGAGCCTCTACACACAGAGACATCCTCTGCCCCCTATAGCTCAGTGAGGTGGAATGAGGTAGTACAAGGCAGAGCTGATTAGCACTCTATTCTCTCATCCAGTAGTCATCTAGGAGCACCAGGGAGTTGAACCTCCACCTCTACCTTGCATCAACAAGATGGAAAGAGGAGAGACTATTTATTTAGTACTCTGATTTCTCCAGAAATAATTGGCATAGCATTTTTCAAGTGCTGAAAGAAAAGAACAATCAATCCTGAATTCTATACCCAGAAAGGTTATTCTTCAGAAATTAAGGGGAGATTGAGACATTTTTAGATAAAGGAAAACTAAAAGATTGTGTTTCCAGAAGACTTATCCATACTGAATGGCTAAAGTAATTTCTCTAAGTAGAAAGGAAATAATAGAGGGAGCCAGTGATTTGAGAAAGGACGAAAGAACAATGAAATGGGAAAATATATTACTTTTTATTAGTAATGATGAATTGCAGTGTTTTCTATGGCCATGGAAGATTTAACAAGGCTTCAGCATTCTTATCACAGAACTACACCAGTAATAATGATTTGGACTTGGCAAGCACTGGAATATTCTTCACCTTAAGTATCACCCAATCTTTTTCCATAGCCATATCTGATATTGCCAATTTTATCTTTCATATATTTGCCAACCATTATGAAGTACCTACTTTGTACTGGCGATGATTTGGAGGTGTCTAAGGACATAGGATAAGTGCTATTAAAGCATATAGCATTACAGTTTGTGACTCTAGAGGCCTGATTGGTGTAGTGGGGGTAGGTGGCTCTGTTTTGTATTCAGCTGATCTCTGTCCAATCCTATTAAATCAGTGACTTTGGGTTGCAGTCTCTGCTTTGGAGAAATTCAAGCAACTAGGACATCTCACCCCCCTCAGATAGTACATGGAAAGAGGATAATCAGAACTTCCCACTACAACAAAACCAGGGTATCACCTTCAAGGGTCCTCAGGTGATTTGTCCAGATCAAGCATTCCAAACCAATTGTCCCAAACAGCACCCACTCTTTAACTGGAGAGTTCAAAAGGTTTCCAGCAGCTATATATTAGGAGTCTACTGGTATCTCAAGTGTGGCTTGAGCACATCTGGTGCTCCGAGGGGTCAAGAATATGTGAAAAGGGGCAAGGGAAGGGAGGGGAGTGGTGGGGGAGGTTAGGTGGAGAGAGGGTAAATGGTGGGATCACACTTATGGTTCATCTTAGAAGGGTACAGGTGAAACATACTAAATGCAGATTACAAATGTTTTCATACAATAAATGAGAAAATCCTATGAAGTTATGTCAAACAGTTGGATGAAAATATTTCAGATTGTATATGTAGCCAGCACATTGTACCCCATGAATGTACTAATGTACATAGATATGGTTTAAAAAATAAATAAATAAATAAAAAATAAATCATATAGCAGTGGGACCAGAACAATGGACTAAAGAGGAGCCTACAAATTAATCACAGATTATATGAGAAATGTCTGAGAGCCACAAGGCATTCAGGCATCCACTTGGAACAGAGAAATACTCTAATGGATGAAGAAAATGGGTCGGAGGCAAGCTTTTGAGTTCTATTCTCTTTGAATTACACATGGCCTGGGGCAGGTCCCAGTGTCATTTCCACTGAGACAGAGCCAGCAACAATAGCAGCATCCAAATCTCTTAGTGCTGGTATCGCAAGAGACCGACATCAGATCAACCTTCTTTGGGTGAGGAGCTTATGGAAAAAGTTATCTGTGGGACTTGAGGCATTCCCATTTCCTTCCCCTCCACATCTCCAGTGCTAGCAGATTATAATCACAGGGGATTATAATCCCATGTTGTGCTTTTTATACATTCCATGCAAGATATGATCACCAGATAAGATAGTACCCAGTATAAGCACTGGGTATCTACAGCTCTTTCTCCGAAAGTCCATATATTTCTTCCTTCTCAACCCAGCAGGAGGGACAAATGCTAGGGCTTAAACTACAGCAGCAGTGACAAATACTGAGACACATTACCTAAAAGAAAACTGATAATATCAGAGGAAGGAAGGGAAAGCTCACAAGCAAAAATAATTAAGCACTAGAAAATTATAGCCAATATAAAAGAAAAACAGTGCATTGAGCAAACTCTTCCATACCAATAAAATAACAAAACAGGTAAATCAAAAATTTAAATTAAACACAATCTTTATTCTCATAAGATATGGAGGGATGTTGGTAATAAAAATTAGTGACAAGAAGTCAAAGGTGAACATGAAAATACTAGTTATAAAAATGTAATAAAGTAAAAAAGACAATAGATGAACTAAAGAGAATTATTGTTACAATGGTGCCAAATGATGAGATTCTGTAACTGATCCTAGAAGACGAAAGGGAGAGGAACCCCACTTGAGTCCTAGCAGGTGTTCACACCATAGCTACTGCCAGCTCCCATATCACACTGGCTGTTCAGAAGCCTGAGAACCTACCTGAACACCCAACCCACTGCTCCAACTACTAAGTTCTGAGCAATCCACCTTCAGGCCCAGGAATTGGCCCGTAGGACATACTTATGTCAGCATAAGTGTTCTGTGGCCCCAAATCCTCCACCTATGAAGACCAAAGACTGGCTCAGATGCTATTCAGTTCTTCAGTGAAACTTCATCACAGCCTTAACTAATAATTCTTCCTGAAGCCATCAAGAAAAATCACAGAAATCATTGACCTGTGCACTGCTGAAATTATGAAAAAATCATACTAATGCAGGCACCCAACGGCAAAGCCACCCTACTCCAGTAGTCCCCAATCTTTTTGGCACCAGGAAGATAGTTTCTTCATGGACCAGCAGATTGGGAGGATGGTTTTGTGATGATTCAAGTGCAATTACATTTATTGTGCATTTTATTTCATTACATCATAATATATAATGAAATAATTATATGACTCATCATAATGCAGAATCAGTGGGAGCCCTGAGCTTGTTTTTCTGCAGCTAGATATTCCCCTCTGGGGGTGAGGGGAGACAATTACACTCAAAGTATGTTGCTTGTGACCAATCTATTCCACAATTTGGTTCTGCTTAACCTCAGAAAACCCTGCTTCACAAAGATAGGGTATTGGAAATGGAAGCAGGCTTTTCAGTTTTTTTGTGGCAATTTCAGGATATTCTGCTGTAACTTTTATCTAGAATATATGGAGACATGAAGTTGTCTCATACTTTTAAGGCCACTGTCATCTGTCATCTCAGTTGATCCTCTTCTAGCCTGGACAAAGTCGATTCACCTGGCATATTCACAAATGGGTTGTGGATCCATTCCTTCCCCATTTGGGGGTCTTTTGTAGTTGAAAAGTAATGTTCAAACTCTTCTGAAAGCTGAGGTAGGTAATCATGCATCAGCTGGGAGGATGAAGGCCCACGTTCAGTCTCTCTCAAAATCTCTGCTAATGTTTGGAACAAATCAGAAATCCCAATGTTCACTTGTCACCTCCATAATTCCAGTTTGGCTTTGAATTCAGCTACTTTATCTGCTGGATTGAACATAGTTGTCATTCTCCCCTGAAGTGATATATTGAGTTTATTGAGCAGTTTGGATATGTCATACAAGTAAGCAAGTCTTACAACCCATTCAGTATCACTGAAATGTACCGCAGTAAAAGAAATCACCAGAGCAGCTCTCATAACTCAGAATCTCTGGCCAGTGATCCACCTTTAGAAACCCATCTCACTTCTTTGTATAAGAGAAGACATATGTGCTCTGCATCCATCTTCTCACAGAAGTATATGAACAAATGTGAGTTAATAATATATACTTTAATGTGGTTGATAATTTTAATCACATTCTATGAAATGTGTTTACTTCAGGTGACCTTTGTTGGCTAGCCAGCACTTCTCTATGGATGACATAATGTATAGACTCCATTCAGAAGCAACCTCCTTGATCTGAAAGTGAAATGATAAACATGTCCAGTCATGGCAACTGCTCTATACACATGCATATATTGACATAAAATAACCAATTCTGTTTTCCAGTTATAAAATCATTGAAAGACTTAAATGATTCTGTACCTGTGGTGCTGGTTGGCAACAAAAGTATGTATAACATATTCTCATGCACATCCCCCTAAGAAATACATTGCAAAAAACAAGCATTGTTGCTTTGTTGTCAACATCAGTAGACTTGTCTCCCTGGATTGTGTACTATAGTGATTCAGTAATCCTTTCTAATGATTGTGACTCAGTAACCTCTGCTATTTCACCAATTAATCTAGTTATGGTACTAGCTGAAAGAGGAACACATGCCATGTTTTGAAATGTGATCTCTCCTACATTTTGTTCATGGCAAATATCTTTAGCAGCTGGTAGGATCAACTCTTCCCCAACAGTAAAGAACTCTTACCTTTAGCAATGTGATTGCCCACTAAGAATGATGCTCTTAGTGCAGACATGCTTGATAAAATAGTGGCCTTCAATAGTTTTTTCCATTCTTTATGTTTACATTTTCTTTTCTTTTGAAAAACTCCAAAGGTTTGTCTTTTAAGCAGGGTGCTTGGTCTCCATGTTGCAAAACACTTTTCAAGTTTTCATGGTTCCAATGGATAGCAAGTTACCATATATTATACAAAGCAGGCTTATAGAATATGAATCACTACTGCAATAAACCCAGAATTTAATTAGGATTCTTGGCATTTTTCTTAAAGGCAGCTTTTATTTTGGTGGCAGTCTTAGAGTCTTTTGCTATCTCATCATTGAGTCTTCTCCGCTTTTCAAAGAAGCTCTCTAGCAATGTTTGTTTTCTTTTCCTCATTTTCACTAGAGTTATCTTGTGGGTTTACCTGAACTGTGACTGAGATAAGCATATAGTATGGGAAAGAGGTGCAGATGGAAGTAGTAAATAAAATAATTGGCAGGCCATGCATGGACTAAAACAAGTGCCAGAGTCCGACTTCAAGCATACCACCAGATACAGCTGTACAGTTGAAGTACATTAACTCAATTGCCTATAAACCCTGCCACCAGATGTAGCTTAATTGTCACTTGTCACTCATGGATATGGTTTTGATATGAGTCTGAAAGCAATTGATGTATTATGGTCTCTGTGCATCCAAGCTTCTCTGCTAACGATGATCTGTATTTATAGCCACTCCCCAGCACTAGCATCACCACCTCAGCTCCACCTTAGATCATCAGGCATTAGCTTCTCATAGGCACATGCATCCTAGATCTCTAGCCTATGTAGTTAACAGTATGGTTCACGCTCCTATGAGAATCTAATGCTGCTGCTGATATAACAAGAGGTGAAGCCCAGGTGTTGATGTGAGTGATAAGAAGTGGCTGTAAATACAGAAGAAGCATCGATCACTTGCCCACCACTCACCTTCTTCTGTGAGGCCTGGTTCCTAAAAGGCCATCAACAAATATGGGTCAACAGACCAGGGATTGGGGAACCACAGTCCTACTCAACCAACAACATACACACATCTTTTGGAAAAAGATTCTACCCTTTGAAAACAATTTCAAAAACTTGGGATAAGTGACTGATACATCAGATGCACAGATATCAATAGGAGAGGAAACATGAAAAGGCAAGATAATGTGACACCAACAAATGACCACAACAATTGTCTAGCAACAGATCCTAATAAAAAGAATTCCTCATAATGACAGATAAAGAATTCCAAATATTGATTCTAAAGAAGTTCACTGATTTGGAAGAGAAATCTGAAACCAACAAAAGAAATCAGAAAATAATTTCAGGATATGAATCAGAACTTAGCTATAGACAGAAACATCATTTTAAAAAAAACGGAAATTTTAAATTTTTTTAACTTATTGAAGGAAATATAAAACACATTTGAAATCTTTAAACATAAACTAGACCAAGGAGAAGAAAGAAACTCAGAACTTGAAGACAAGTCTTCAGAAATAATCCAATCAGACAAAAATATATAAAAAAAGAATAAAAAACAATGAGCAAATCATTAGAAATGTCTGGGACTACATAAGCAACCAAACTTATGAATTATCAATACTTTTGAGAAGAATGAGAGATCAAAAAGTTTAGAAAAACTATTTAAGGAAATAATACATGAGAAGGTCCCATAACTGCCAAGAGAATTAGATATTCAAATTGAGGAGGGCCAATGATCCCCAGGGAAAAACATTTTAGAAAAGATGTCACTATGACATATTCTAATCAGAATGACTAAAGTCGAAGCAAAGGACAGAATTTTTTAAAAGCAAGAGAAATGCATCTAGTCACCTATAAAGGAAACTAACAGCAAACCTCATCAGAAACTTTACAGGTCAGAAGAGAAAAAAACACATTTTCAAAACACAGAAAGAAAAAAAACTTCCAGCCCCAAATTTTATATTCTATCATACAAAGCTTCATAAGTGAAGGATAAATAAAGTCTTTCCCAGACAAGCAAATACTGAAAGAATTCATTGCCATTAGACCAGCCTTATGTGACTTATACAAAGGAGTCTTAAACGTGGAAATGAAAGGTCAGTATTCACTATCATGAAAACTGACACAAATACAAAACTCATAGGTCTTATAAAACAATCACACAAAGGAGGAAGAGAAAAGAATTAAATGGCAAAATGATAGAAGTTCCGTAAGCCACAAGAAAAAAAGAAAAGACAAATTATAAAACTACTAAAAATCAGATTACAATATGACAATAACAAAACCTCACATATCAATATTTATCTTGGGCCTAAATGGACTAAATGCTCCACTTGAAAGTTATAGATTGGTAGAATGGATTTTAAAATGATCCAATTATATGTTGTTTAGAAGAAACGTGCCTTACCCATAAAGACACATATAGACTAAAAAGTAAAGGAATGAAAAAAAGATAGTCTATATTCTGTTCTCAGACAGAACCCAAAGTAAGCAGGAGTAGCTATAATTATATCAGACAAAACAGACTTTAAATTAAAAATGTAAAAAAAAAAAGACAAAGAATTTCATTATATAATGATAAAGGGATCAATTCAGCAATAAGATATAAACATCCTAAATGTATGTGCACCCAACACTGGAGCACCCAGATTCACAAAAAACAATCACTAGGCCTAAAGAAACAGATAGAGAGCCACACAATAATAATGGGGACCTTAATACGTCAATAATAGCACTAGACAGATAATTGAAATAAAAAATCAACAAAGACACATTGGACTTAAATTGGACTTGTCCAATTGGACAAAATGGAATCAACAGATATTTACTGATTATTCTACCCAACAACTACAAAATATACATTATTTTCATCAGCATATGAAACATCACACGTTGGACCACGAAACAAGTCTTAACAGATTTTTCAAAGTTAAAATCACATGAAGTATCTTCTCAAACAAGAGTAGAATAAAGCTAGATATCAATACAAAGAAGAACTTCAGAAACTCCACAAATTACATGGAAATTAAACAATGTTCTCCAATAGAAAGATAAATCTTGCATGTTGTCATTCATATGTAGGAGCTAAATATTAAAAAAAATTGGAGACAGAGTATAGAATTATGGTTATCAGAGGCTTAGATGGGTAGCAGAGAGGAGGGGATAAAGTGGGGCTGGTTAATGTGTGTAAAAATGTATTAATAATTAGATTATTAGAATGAACAATATTTGACAACAAACAAAGTGACTATACTTAATAAGTTATGATGTACTTTAAAATAACTAAAAGGGTGGAATTGAAATTTTTCTAACACAAAGAAATGATAAATACCTGAAGTTATGGATATCCTTTACCCTTATTTTATTAATTCACATTGTATGGCCTATATCAAAACATATACCCTATAAAGATATACAACTATTATGCACCATAATAATTAAAAAGAAAAAGGAAAGCAACAACAAATAAATAAATAAAACACAAGGGTAAAAAATAAACAATATAGTTCAGAATGATCACTGGGTCAAAGAATAAATAAAGGCAGAAATTAATAAAATATTTGAAATGAATAAAATGAAAACACAACACAGCATAACCATTCTGGTATACAGTAAAAGTAGTATTAAAAGGGAAGATGATAGCATTACATGTCAACATCAAAAAAATAGAAAGATCACCAATTCATAACCTAATATCACACCTGTAGAACTAGAAAACCAGGAACAAACCAAACACAGAATTAATAGAAGAAAAGAAATAACAAGATTACAGAAGAACCAAGTGAAATAGATGGCCAGGCATAGTGGCTCACACCTATAATCCTACCATTCTGGGAGGCCAAGGCAGGTAGATTGATTGAGCTCAGGAGTTCAATACCATTATGAGCTAGAGAAAGACCCCATCCCTATCAAAAAGAGCAAATAGCCAATATACTCAGTACTAATATGAAGCCACTAGATGATCTAATACTTGTCCACATAAGAAAAAAATTCAATGCAATTCAAGTTGGGGAAAGACGTAATATGAGAAATGGGAGAGGGAAGGGGAGATGAGGTGGGTAGAGAGGAAGAAGGGAGGAGATTGGTCTGCTCTCACTTAATGGGTGCAATGAAAGGGTATTTGGCACACCTCTTAGGTGTGGGACACAACTACAAAAGGAACTCTACCTAATAAATGAAAATATTGTAACCTAGTTGTTTGTACCCTCACATTAACCTGAAATAAAAATAATACAAATATTATTCAGGCATCATGACAGGCACCTGTAGTCCCAGACACTCTGGAGACTGAGGCAGGAGGATTGTTTGAGCCCAGAAGTTTAATCCGTGATGCCACAGCACTCTACCCTGGATGATAGAGTGAGACTCTGTCTCAAAATGGAAGAAAGGAAAGAAAAAAGGAAGGAAGGACAGGAGGGAGGAAGGAAATAAACTCCAATAAAAAGGATGAGTGAAATGAAAAGTTGATTCTTCAAACAAACTTGATGAGCCACTAGATGACTAACCAAGAACAAAGATAGACGATCTAAATAAACACAGTCAGAAATGAAGAAAGAGACAAGACAACTAACACCAAAGAAATGTGGAAGATCATCAGAGATTATTATGAACAACTATGTGCTCCCAAACTAGAAATCCTAGAGGAAATGAATGAATTCCTAAAAATATACAACCTCCCAAGACTAAGCCAGAAAGAAACAGAACTCCTGATTAGACCAATAACAGTGAGAGTCAATCAGAAATAAAAATCTCCCAACACAAAATATTTCTGGACCTGATGGATTAACAGCCAAATTCTATCATCATGCAAGGAACTGGGGCTAAACCTAATAAAACTGTTCCAAAATATCAAGAAGGAAGGAATCATCCCTAACTCATTTTACAAAGCCAGCATCACCCTGCTATGAAAGCCAGGAAAGACTGCAACAAAAAAGAAAAGTATCAACCAATAAGATGCAAACATCCTCAACAAAATCCTAGCAAACCAAATCCAAAAGCAATCAAAAGGATAATTTACCACAATGAAGTGGATTTCATCCGAGGAGTGCAAGGATGGTTCAACAGTAAGTAAGTCAGTAATTTTGATTCACCATATAAACAGAATTAAAAACAAAAAACAAATGATGATAAAGCATTTTATAAAATCCAGTATGCCTCCATGATAAAAACCTTCAAATAACTTGACCTAGGTGTTATATACCTCAAGATAATAAAAGCCATTTCTGAAAAACCCATAGCCAACATCATAGTAAATGGGGAAAGGTTAAAGCACTTTCCCTGATAACTAGAGTAAGACAAGGATGCCCACCCACTTTCACCACTCCTGTTTAACACAGTACTGAAGTCCTAGCCAAATTAATCAGGCAAGAGAAAGAAATAAAAGACATACAAACTGGAAAAGAGGAAGTTATGTTATCTCTGTTTGCTGACAATATGATCCTACCCATAGAAACCCTAAGAACTCTTCCAAAAGACCTCTAGATTTGACAAATGAATTCAGTAAAGTTTCAAGTTATAAAATCCATGTATAAGATCTGACAATTATGTTTGCAAACTCATCCTAGAAAAAATGCTACATACCTCATTGATGAATATCACTATGGTCACCTTTAAAGTACTCCACTCCTGAGCCTCTGGCTCAAAGGAGTAGGGCACTGGCCCCATTTACTGGAGGTGGTAGGTTCAAATCCAGCTGGGGCCAAAAACTGCAAAATAAATAAATAAATAAAGTACTCCACTCCCCTTGGGAAGCTACAGCCCAACACCAGTACCTAGTCCGCCCTTCAAATCAATTTTGGAACTCTTTTTCTGAAATGTCCATCAGAGCTGTTGTTGTACTACCCTTGATGTCCTATGACATTAAAGTGTCTTCCTCTCCATATTTCCTTTGCCTTTGGGTAAAGAAAAAAGTCATTTGGGGCCCAATAACGTGAGTTACCTAGGAATAAATTTAACCAAGGAGATATAAGATCTCTATGAGGAAATCTACGTGACTGTGATGAAAGAAATCATATATGACACAAACAACTGGAAAAATAGTCCATGTTCATGGACTGGAAGAATCAATATTGTTAAAATGACCATACTTTCCAAAGTATAGTCTACATTTTCAATGAAACTACAGTCAAAATATCAATGTCATTTTGCACAGACTTAGAAAAAAAAAAGTTATAAAATTCATATGGAACCAAGAAAAAGCTTGAATAGTCAAAGCTATCCTAAGCAAAAAGAACAAAGCCAGAAGCATCATATTGTCCAACCTTAAATGATACTATAAGGCTATAGTAATCAAAACAGTATGGTATTGGGCGGCACCTGTGGCTCAAAGGAGTAGGGCGTTGGCCCCATATGCTGGAGGTGGTGGGTTCAAACCCAGCCCCGCCCAAAAACTGCAAAAAAAAAAAAAAAAAAAAAAGACACATATATCAATGGGTCAGAATAGAAAACTCAGAAATAAAGCCAACCAATCCTTAACATAGCCAACAAGAACATAAACTGTGGTATGCACACTCTTTTCAAGAAATGTTGCTGGGAAAATTGGATTTCCATATGTAGAAGAATAAAACTAGATTTCTTTACCTCATCATATACAAAAATTAACTCAAAATGGATTAAAGACTTAATGTAAGACCTAAAACAATAAAAATTCTAGAGAAAACCCAGAAAAACTCTTCTATCCATTGCGTGGGCAAAGTATTTATGACTAAGACTATAAGAACAAATGCAATAAAAACAAAAACAGACAAATGAGTATTAATTAACCTAGAACATTTAATATCAACCTATGGGTCACAATCTCTTTGTAACAATGAAAATATATCCTGCATATCAGATATTTAGATTATGATTCAAAACAGTAGCAAAATTACAGTTATGAAGTAGCAATGAAAATAATTTTGTAGTTGGGGGTCACCACAACATGAGGAACTGTATTAAAGAGTTGTAGCATTAGTAAGGTTGAGAACCACTGACCTAGAAAGTTTCTTCACTGCAAAAGAAATAATCAAGAGTACATAGAAAGTGTACAGAATGGGACAAAATATTTGCAAACTACATTTCCAACAAGGGACTAATATCCAGAATCTACGCAGAACAAGAACAAGCAATTTTCAACAGAAGATATACAAAGAGCCAAAAAAAATATGAAAAAATGCTCAAATCACTAATCATTAGGGCAATGCAAATTAAAACATCAATGAGATACCATCTTACTGTAATTCGGAATGGACATTATTAAAAAGTCAAAAAACAATAAACAGAGCACAAGTAGAGAAAAAGAAGTACTTTGGGAATGTAAATTAGGACAATCTCTATGAAGATTATCAAAGAGCTAAAAGTAAACAAGCACTTGAGCCTACACTCCCACTACTGGGTATCTACCCAGAGTAGGGAATAAACATCATTATAGCAATAAGACATTTGCACTCACTTTTTTCAGTTTTCTTTTCTTTTTTTTATTAAATCATAGTTGTATACATTAGTGCAGTCATGGGGCACAATGTGCTGACTTCATATACAATCTGAAATATTTTCATCAAACTGTTTAACATGGCCTTCATGGCCTTTTAATCACTATATGAAGACATTTGTATTCTGCATTTAGTAAGTTTCACCTGTACCCTTCTAAGATGCACCCGTAGGTGTGGCCCCACCAATTACCCTCCCTCCACCCCAACCTCCCCACTCCCCTTCCCTGCCTTGCCCCTTTCTCCATATTCTTGTGCTATAGTTGGGTTATAGCCTTCATATGAAACCTATAAATTAGCTTTATAGTAGGGCTGAGTACATTGGATACTTTTCTTCCATTATTGAGATACTTTGCTAAGAAGAATATGTTCCAGCTCCATCCATGTAAACACAAAAGAGGTAAAGTCTCCATCTTTCTTTAAGGCTGCATAGTATTCCATGGTATACATGTACTACAGTTTATTAATCCATTCGTGGGTTGATGGGCACTGGGCTTCTTCCATGACTTAGCAATTATGAATTGGGTTGCAATAAATATTCTGGCACAGATATCTTTATTGTGATGTGATTTTGGGTCTTCTGAATATATACCTAGTAAAGGAATTATAAGATCGAATGGCAGGTCAATTTTTAGATCTCTAAGTATTCTCCAAACATCCTTCCAAAAGGAATATATTAGTTTGCATTCCCACCAGCAAGGTAGAAGTGTTCCCTTTTCTCCACATCCATGCCAGCATCTCTAGCTTTGGGATTTTGTTATGTGGGCTAATCTTACTGGAGTTAGATGATATCTCAAAGAAGTTTTGATTTGCATTTCTCTGATGATTAAGGATGGTGAGCACTTTTTCATGTGCCTTTAGGCCATGCACCTGTCTTCTATAGAGAAGTTTCTCTTCAACTCCTTTGCCCACCCTGAGATGGGATCACTTGTCCTTCTGTTGCTAATACATTTGAGTTCTCTGTGGATTGTTGTTATTAACCCTTTGTTGGAGGCATAAACTGCAAATATTTTCTCCCATTCTGAAGGCTGTCTGCCTGCTACACTTACTGTGTTCTTAGCAGTGCAGAAACTTTTTAGTTTGATCAGGTCCCAGTAGTGTATTTTTGATACTGCTTTAATTTGCCTGGGGAGTCCTCCTCATAAAAATTTCACCCAGGCCGATTCCTTCAGGAGTTTTCCATGCACTAGAATATTTTATATTAATATTATATTAATATTCTAGAATTTTTATAGTTTCATGTCTTAAGTTTAAATCTTTGATCCAGTGAGAGTCTATATTAGTTAATGGTGAAAGGTGTGGGTCCAGTTTCAGTCTTCTACAGGTCGCCAGCCAGTACACTCAGCCCCATTTGTTAAATAGCGAATCTTTTCCCCACGGAATGTTTTTAATTGGCTTGTCAAAGATCAAATAGCGGTAAGTAGCTGGGTTCATCTCTTGGTTCTCTATTCTGCTCCAAACATCTATGTCTCTATTTTTGTGCCAGTACCATGCTGTTTTGATCACTATCGATTTGTAGTATAGTCTCAGGCCTGGTAGCATGATTCCTCCTGCTCTGTTTTTATTTCTGAGTAATGTCTTGGCTATTTGAGGTTTTTTCTGATTCCATGTAAAACAAGGTATTATGTTTTCGAGGTCTTTAAAATATGACAATGGAGTTTAACAGGAATTGCATTAAAATTGTATATTGCCTTGGGTAGTATGGACATTTTAACAATGTTGATTCTTCCCAGCCATGAGCAAGGTTTGTGTTTCCATTTGCTGACATGTTCAGCTATTTCCTTTATTAGAGTTTCATAGTTCTCTTTATAAAGATCTTTCACATCCTTTGTTAGATAAACTCCCAAATATTTCATCTTCTTTGGTACTACTGTGAAAGGGATAGAGTTCTTGACTAATTTTTCGACTTGACTATTATTGGTATATATAAAGGCTACAGATTTATGAGTGTTGATTTTGTAGCCTGAGACACTGCTATATTCCTTGATCACTTCTAAAAGTTTCGTAGTAGAATCCATGGTATTTTCCAGATACACAATCATATCATCTGCGAAGAGTGAAATTTTAATCTCTTCTGATCCTATGTGGATACCCTTGATCGCCTTTTCTTCCCTAATTGCAGTGGCTAAAAGTTCCATTACAATGTTGAAGAGCAATGGAGACAATGGGCAGCATTGCCTGGCTCCTGATCTAAGTGGAAATGATTTCATTTTAACTCCATTCAATACGATATTGGCTGTGGGTTTGCTGTAGATGGCCTCTATTAGTTTAAGAAATGTCCCTTCTATACCAATTTTCTTAAGTGTTCTGATCATGAAGGGATGCTGGATATTATCAAAAGCTTTTTCTGCATCAATTGAGAGAATCACATGGTCTTT